>JAQZBX010010122.1:0-44841 GCA_029593785.1 Cabassous unicinctus
GGGCTTGCTGCATCAGCCCACTAGGCTGCGCGGGCCGGCCTGCCCTCACAAGGAGGCCCCGGCCCATTGGTAAACGGGGGCTCTATTGACTGAGCCACTCCCACCTCCTCTTTCTTTATCTCTTTACAGGAAAGATCTTGAATACACTTCAATCAGACTTTTGTCTCCATCAGTCCCTGCAAAATACATAAAATCAACAACAATCTCTACATTGTCATATTGTCAAATCTAATTTTTAAGACTCCTTCTGAATCTGACTGGAGCCATCAGTATAATCTGACACATTTGATCATGCTCTTCTCTTTTCAAAACATTCTTCCATTAGCCTTCTTGCTGCCAATTTCTCTTGATTCTCCTCTTACCTCATAGCTATTCCTTTCAGTCTCCTTATCTTCCTGACTTCTGACCCAAGGCTCAGTCTTCTGACCGCAGCTCTTTTCTATCTACATTCATCCCTTGGGTGATCTCATTTAGTCCCCTGGCTTTAAGTCCCATTTATATACTGATGACTCTAAAATGTATGTCTTTAGCCTCTTTCCTGAACTCTAAATTTACAGAGCTTTCTGCTTCCTTACATCTCTACTTAGATATCTAATAGAATTCTCAAACCTAATACTTTCAAAGGGGAACACTTGATTCCTACCATGAAGCCATCCCCAATTCCCTTCTGAAGTCTTCTCCATCTCAGGAAATGGCACCTCCACTCTTTCAGTTGCTTAAACAATACAACTATTTAGAACTAGCATTTCTTTTTTTCTCTACCAATGGATCATCTCTAACTTTCAAAAGATAGTCAGAATCTGATCTCTTCTCACCACCTCTACCAGCACTACCTTAGCCCAAGCTGACATTATTTCTTATCTAAATTATTTCAACAACCTCCTAGCTGGTCTTCCTGCTTCTATCCTTGCTCCCTATGGTCTATTCATCACACAATAGCCAGAATGATCCTTTTAAAATGTGAGGGAAGTGGATGTAGCTCAGTGGTTAAGTGCCTGCTTCCCATGTACGAGGTCCCAGTTTTAATTCCTGGTACCTCCTAAAAAAAAAAGAAAAAGAAAATGAGTCAGATCATATAATCTCTCTTCTCCAAGTACTTTAATGGTCTCTCATTTCATTCAGAATAAAATCTAAAGTCTTTACCATGTGTGGTCTACAAGTCCTACATGATCTGAATGACCCCATCCCCTTTGCTCTCAACCTCTCTAATATCATCAATTAGTCCAAGCCACCATCACTTCTTATTTAGATTATTGCAATAACTTTTTGACTGTTTCTGTCTTTGTTCCCTACAGTCTTTCTTGACATGGCAACCAGAATGATCCTTTAAAAAATATATCAGATCTTATAAAACCCTTTGTTCCACACCTTCTACAGGATTTCCATTTCATCTCACTCAGAATAAGGGCATCCCTGACCACTCTATATAGAGAAACTGCTAGTACTCTATTCCTTCACCCTATTTTTATTTTTCCTTTTAGCATTTATAGCCATTTGATATATTATATACATGTTTATTTATCTGTTGTCTGCCTCTCCCAATATATTGTAAGCTCTATGAAAGTAGGGACTTAGTTTTGCCTACTATTGTTTCTCCAGTGCCCAGAACAATGTCTTGTACATAGAATTTGCCCATTTGCTCCAATATCATTCATCAAACAAACAGTTTTCAGGTATTTGGCACTAGACTAGGCATTGATAAAATTGTCTTATTCCAGTGGAGGAGATAGAAAGGATTATAGGGAAGCGGGTGTGGCTCAATTGATAGAGCCCCCGTTTACCACATGGGAGGCCCCGGGTTCGCTTCCCGGGGCCTCCTTGTGAGGGCAGGCCGGCCCGCACAGCATGGTGGGCTGATGCAGCAAGACCTCACAGCAGGAAGCGGGTGTAGCTCAATTGATAGAGCTCCCGTTTACCATATGGGAGGCCCTGGGTTCGCTTCCCGGGGCCTCCTTGTGAGGGTAGGCCGGCCCGCACGGCGCGGTGGTCTGATGCAGCAAGACCTCACAGCAAGGGGGAGATAAGCAGACACAGAAGAGACACGCAGCGAATGGACACAGCAAAACACAAGCAGCAAGGGGGGGATAAATAAATAAATAAATAAACAAACAAATAAATAAATAAATAAATCTTTAAAAAAAAAGGAAAGGATTATAGCTCAAATAGGGAGGAAACTATGTAACTGGTTCTGGTAAGAATCACTTTGTTTTCTTTCACCCTTTACTAGAAAGGTCTTCACTCAACTCTTGTAAGAACTGAAAGAGGTAAGATGTATTTATAAAACGATGTCTTTAAAAGTATAGATAATGAAGTCTATAAAGATAGAGACAATATACCCTTGTGTGATAATTTTAATGTAGACGTCCACAGGGCAGTCAGATGAGAGACAATGTCCTCAGTTCGTTTCCACAGTGAAGGAACTGAACGAGATATAAAAATTTGAAGAGGACAATGAAAGATTCAGTTTCTACTTGTGGGTTCCATGCTTATTTCTTTGCTATTTCTGTAAATGAGTGTATTTTTTTTTTTTTTTAATTTGGCAGTTTTAACTGGTATGTTGATCACATAAGAGATATGTGAAAAAAAAAATATGGAAAGTGATAAATTTCTCTTATTTGTCTCTTTATTTTACTCTCATATGTAATTCTAGTGAAATATCTGAGGATGAAAGGAAAGGAAGAGAAATTAAATGTTTTTAAAAATTTTTTTATAAATATAAGCTTTGAATAGAAATGGCAATAAAGAGAAATATTTTCTTTAAGGCACATGAAATCTCAGCAAAGCAAAGTCAAGGCAACATCTATTCCATTGTTTTGCTTTGTTGAAATCCCAATAACAGATTTTATTTTCTCACATTTCAAAATGGCATTCTCTTTTCTTTTCTTTTCCATTTTCTTTTGAATTCATGTTTTCTTTGGTTAGCTCCTCCATCAATCACTTGCACTAAAACAAAATTTTCTTATTTATTAGGTAGTTTATAATGGAGATAATGGGTTTTTATACAGTTTCTTGAAACAAATATAAGTTAAAATTTTAAAATGATTTTCAACAATCTATTTTTGAGCCAATCTGTTGTATTCCTTTCTGGACTAATGCATTTATCAGCTTTTAAATTTAATTATAGGGAAAAAAAAAACCCTACATCTTTTTTTTGTTTGTTTGTTTTGTACTTTTGAAAACTAAGCATTTATTTCCTAACTGTAAGGATTCTATATCTACATATTCGTTTTAGCTTTCCTTTGGTTTCTAATCTGGAACCTCTAAAACAGGGGTTCTTAACCAGGGGTCCATGGATCCCCAAGGGGTCTGTGGAAAGATTTCAGGGGGTCTGTGAGCTTGAATTGAAAACTCAAAAAAACTTTATTCTTTTGGGGACATGGTACAAGTGTGATATATTTATTAAATAATACACAGCATAGTGTGGACTTGGTATAATTTTTATTTTGATGTAGTATGTTCTGAGTGCAGTGGATAACTGCCTGCAAAAATGTTGGTAAGGATGGCGGAGATAGTGGGAAAACTCGAATTCCTAAATGTTTGCCAAAAATGACTGTTTGAACAGATGTTGAACCGTGTTAGGTCATCAGGTATTGAAATTATGGGAAGGTTGTAAAACATAATTTTGAATAATCTTAAAATTTAATTTAAAGACATGCCGATGTTGAGTGTCATAAAACTAAATGCCGCTGTATTCTGAGAAGGGGTCTGTGTTTTTCACCTGACTGGCAAAGGGGTCTGTGGAGCAAAAAAGTTTAAGAACCCCTGCTCTAAATGCTTGCCTGACAATTTTACACTGATGTCTCATTAGCATTTCAAACTCAACATGTCCAAAATTAATTACATTCCCTCCAAACCCACCTATTTCTTTTCTTCTCTATCTCTATAACGATGAACTCCCCAACAACCCAACCAGGAAACCTTAAGATTATCTTTGATTTTTTTTTTAAACCTCCTTTAGCTTCACATTCAATTACACACAAAGCTGTGTCAATTCTTGCTGTAATTTGTCTTTTCCTTTCCTCTGCTTTTACTCTAATTTAGATCCCAAATACTCTTGGAACATCTCCTAGGTGGCCCTATGCTTCTAGTTTTTCCACTTTCCATTTTACTCAGCACTCCCCTGCTTAAAATGATAGCATTATTGAAGACCCTCATGAAATCCTCTGCATGGGGCCTGAGACTCCAGTCACTGTTGAGCGCAGATTTGAAGTTTAATCAGTTGTGCATATTTCTTATGTTCCCAACTATATTGCAAGTAAATTCTGAGGCCAGAGACGGTATCTTTCTCATCTGTTTTCTCATGAGTTTCCATTATTTAGGTATTTAGTGTTTGTTATCTTGAATTAAAACTAGTATCTATTAGTATTTTTCTTTTATCTTTCTCTTTATACCAATTACAATTAGACTTTGCAGTCTACCACAAACTACCACTTTCCATTAATGTAATCATCACTAATCCAATCACCAATTATTTATTGAATGTTTCCTATTTGAAAGGCACTGTGCCAGGGGCTGGGGATACAATAACACACTGCAGTCTCTGTCTCAATAAGCTTGGAGTTTTGTTGGGGATATAGATAAATGAACAGATAACTATAATGCCAGTTGATATATTCTACAAAATCACCATTTATAGTTATGCAAGTTGTGTCTTGTATGATGTAGCCATGATTTATACCAATGACTCTCAATGTTTACTGGGTCACATGCTCTTTTGTAAATTAGATGAAAACTATGGATCTTTTCGCTCTCAAAAAAAATAGCAATGTACAACATAACAATAATTTCAGTAGGTTCAAAGACATATTCAAACTCATGCATGGACTCCAGGTTACATTTTCATTTATACTAATTCATTTAACTTTTAAATTTATGGCAGTTACCTTGTGTTTGTGAATATGGCAACTGTGATCTTCCTATAGATTTACAGATTAGTGTCTAACAATAGCTTGTACTTTCAAACAAGTCCTCCCAGGAATGGGTTCATGGAAATTTTTTGAAAAGTTAACTTTAAAAAATAGGAGAAAACATTTTAAAATGTGACAGAAAACTGGTTCCTATTAGGGGATAAGCCTTTTCTGATAAAATTCCATCATCTATACCATCATGTATCAGGAGCCATAAATGACCCTTGCAGTATGTTTTCCTTTAATTTGAAATATTTGACACCTGAAATTCAGCAACAATCATTTATCAACCTCTGTTTACACTAGGCAACTGAGAGCAGTAAACGCACACTGTGTCCAAGCTCACCAGTCATATTACACAAAGTATACTATACTCTGTGAAGAATGTATACAATAAAAACTCAGTATCAAAACACAGTTAAGGTTCTGATGGACCACAGTCAAGTTCCAACCACTGTAGGTCAAGGAGGAGGGCAATTATGGTTAGTTTCATATTCAGGCACAAACATTCCTGTGGTTAAGGAGCAATTAAATGGAGGGCAGTTGAGGGCAGAGTGGGTGTGTAGAATAACACATATTGAGAGAAGATAACTTTTATCCTGTGTTAGGTCATGAACAAAGGTGCCAGAGATCACAAGATTCAGATGATGACTTGGCAGTTTTCTGGAAATTTGAAATGAGGTCCTCTGTTTATAAAAGAAACGGCTTGTCCCTTACCACATAATACTTCTCATGAAAGTGTTAAACAGACAACCAAATTTAGATTTGGTGTTTTAAGGTCTCTTTTTGTACATTCAACTTCCATATTGCTTTTTACTTCATAAAACTTTTGAAAAGCTATGTGAATAGGAACAGTTTTCGGTTCATGGGTCTTTCAAAGTAAGTTATCTTCCATCACTTAACAAATGCAGAATAATGTAGAAGGGTTTCACTGTTACTTTTAAGCCTCATATGATGTTCACCAAGTTCAAGTTGCATTAATATCTAAAATGTTTCCTTATAATTTGATATGAACTCACAGACTAAAACATTTGCTGACAAGCAAGATAAGGTAAAGTTTAGGAAGAAAGCCAAACTTAACCATAGTCAGTCCTTCTGGGTCTAACAAGATCAAGGAAGAATTCCTTGCATATTTGGAACTGATAAAGAAGATTCACTTCCCTTTCATTATCTAACTGCTTAAAGTACAATTATAAACAGGTCTAATACATTTACTGGCAGGTAAAAGATCTCAGACAAAGTGGTTTAAAAGTATCATATTAATTTGAAGAACTAGGTAGATACTATCTGGGGCCAGAGAAGTTTACTATAGGGACAACACATAATGTTAAATTGGTTTAAAGTGTAAGAGTCATGTCTCCTTTGAGCACATTCTTGTAGTAAAATAATCTCAGATGACTATGAACAAAGGGCTAAAGGAAGAGTTTGAGCAATGAGTGAAGGAGGAGACAGTGCTAAAGAGAGAAGAAGGGACTGGCAAAAGGCAAGTGATCACATCAGTATCATAAAACTTGGTTTTGCATGGTTAAGGGATCCAGGAAGTAATAGGATGGGAAAAATGGGTGGGGAAGCCTCATACTACCACAGTGTAAATTAACTTCCAATCTAACTTCTAAAACCCAAATAACCTTAGTTTCCAGTGGAGTATAAGGGAACACAATTGGACTATTATCTTATTTAAAAAAATAGGGCAATGGCATGCCTTGCTTAATTATGAACCTGATTACTTTCCATTGAAAACAAATGCTATATTTTTAATTTAATTCTTCCATGGTATGTCAGCCACCCACACTGTTTAGTCATAAAATAAGCACCTTCATAGAAATCCTTTGTCCAGATTTCCAAATCAAATGTTATTCAGAAATATTTACATTTTGCTCTTTTTTGTTTGCTTGTTTGTTTTGCTTTGTTTTGTTCTAAAGAAAGGAAAACAATGATCCATATGGCTAATTAACTGTGACTGGCCATCATGTTATCAGATGACTATTTCTTTTGATGACAAAAGAAAAGCCTCAACTTTAAAATGAACTGTCCCTGATATTTTCCAGAGAGTTGACAAGATAAAGTGAGAAGCAAAGATTCCTTTCAATTTCTTTTTTAGGTAACATTTTGAAAGTGATACACTGGGAGAGATGAAATCTTAGTAGTCTCATAACTATAATTTATAATCTAGAGAGTGAATAACTATTTTTAAAGTTTTATGAGCTTCACTGACTTCAGTTTTATGAGCTTCAATATATGCTGTCAGTTTTTTCTTCAGGACTCACTAAAGCTAGAAAACACTAATTGGAGCTTTCATTTTTTTTTTTCCTGGTCCATGTTGTTGACCAGTTTTCCAGTCTGAGATCCATCACTATCACTAGAGTTACATTTACACTATTTTCCCATAGGAAAAAAATAACCAAACAACACATAAAGCATGCTATTGTACTAAATCATCATTCGTGCTAATCATTATAACTTGCTTGTATGAAAGGGGAGATGGTGATTGAAAAGTCACTGTGAGTTTTGTCTAGATGAGAGAATTTTGTCTAGCTGAAATATATGAGACCTTAAGTTGGCAACAGGATAGAGCAGATAATGGTTTCTATAGGTATCAAAACAAACCATACATTTTCCCCTAGAGAACGTTTGATTAATGCTGAAATTCAAAATGGCAAATTTCCTTTAAAGTATATGAATCTAGACAATATGCTCGAGGCTATAATACTGTCCCTTCCTGTAGGTTCATTTTACTCATGATATGGATGGTTGACTACCGCCCCCTCCCCCCACCTACCTTATTGATATGAATAGTTATTGCCTTATTTCCCAGACTCACACACTTGTCCTCTAGAATTAATTCAGTATACTTAATGCTTTGAAGGAGGTAACATTTATGGAACTTTCTGTATATATAATGCTGGTATATTTTCCCTCTATGTCCACAGAATCTTATTTCAGTTTAGCAACCAAAGATGCAACTTCCCATGTGTGTTCAAAATAAATGATTATCTCTGCAACAAGGCAAGACTGAGACCTTGCCATGTTTTTCATTTTAAATGTGACACAATTAAGGTTTGAATTGGTTTTACACCTGATTTGATACAAAGGTCATTCTACTCCCCTAAAATCTACCACTACATGCAATCTATATCTGTTTGGCTTGTCAAATTAAACATTCATATAGCAGCAAGAATCAGCACAAAATCCTTCCTTGAGGATATCTAATTCTTATTTTACTTAATGCTAATGTAACTGTGCTCATAGCATAACTGGATATGCTTGCTTATAAACTAGCTCACTGCTTTCTTTAACTGTTAGGGTAAGATGAATTAAGGATTAATTGACAAGTGAGATTTAGCAGGACTTAATCCCGGTCCAGAGAAGCCTCTACATGGGACCTTAATTAAATTAAGATCTTTGTAGCCCTTCCTCTTTGCCCTATTCTGAGGAAAAGCATTGTTTTAACTTTAAGAAATAGCACATTCTATAGGCTTTCTGATATATTTAATTGGCAAGTAGGCCAAATACAAAGGGCTTATGAAGTGGTAAATGTAAAGAAACCATCTAATAGCAATACACTGCCAATCCATTGTAATTTTAGAAAATATTTAATGAATACATGATTAAAATTGTATCAGTTCTTTTGATTATAGTTACTCAGGCAAATGAATAGGTAGTATTTCTCAGATCTGTTGTGTACTCCCTATGTGATTTTAGACAATATATTCAATACATCTAGTCATTGTAGTATAATTTCTTCATATTTTTATTATGAAAGGCACTCAAGTCCTAATGTGTATGTCAAATGGGTGATTTTTAATACTGTCACATACTAGACACATGATTCATTTATTCTTTCTTGGAGTTGTTCAATAATATTTTGCTACTTGTTAAATTCAACATTGAAATCTTTATTTGATTGAGCTATACTCTATTTTATTTAATATTTGGTGGATTTTCAGGATAGACTTTAGTAATTTCACAGATGATGTAAAGCTAGAAAATTACAATCACTGTGTGCTGTTTTGCAAACAAATTTCCAAGTCCAAATATGGATTTGACATAAAACTCATAAATATTTGCAATGATAATTTATAACTGTACTGACTAGAGTTGGCACCTCTGCTTTCTTTTCACAACATTCAACTGTGGCTTTCTTAAAACTTTTCAAAATACAACATTGCCAGCTGCCAACTGCAGTGCACTGATTTCAATTTAGAAGGAAAGCTGCTACTTATTTGGAAATCATTGGATTTTTTATACCCACAGAAGAAGAAGATGACTCCTGATCAGGACAGCTCTTGTGAAAGTTTCTCCCTCCCTTCCATAACCCTGTCAGAGCTTCCCATAGGCTGAACAAGTGGAAACCAGAGACATGGCAGTCAGTCTCCTGGGAGAGACAGCAGGGTAAAGAATGGTGGAGAATGGATTTGAAGTAGGAGGTGGGGCAAATGGAAGATATCCAGCACAACCACGGATGCATAACAGTGTTTCAATAAATACATTTTAGAATAATAAATGAAATACAAAAGAAGAGGAAAAAAAACAAAATAAAAAAATAAATACATTTTGAGTTGTATTCCTTTTAGTGGATTAAAAAAATCCACAAGTTCTGTATAGCAGACAAAAAGATTATGCAACAGTATAAGCAAATAAATATCTAAGTTCTCTATGGTGCTATGATGAGGAAAATTACAAAAGATACAAATATGTAAAATTGCTTCTCAAAAATGATTTCCTAATGTTAGATCGAAGTATTAATAGCTGAGTGTTTTGGATGTTATGTGAAAGTTATTTGGAAGATGAGGCACAAACACAGATAGCCAGCCAGGTAAGGATCAAAGGCCTAGGTTGGGGAGATGGGAGAATGAGGGTGGTGAGGGGCCTGCTGGACTTACCTAATATAGGTTCCTGTGAGGGTCTGTGGAGTCGGTAGGGGGGAGAAGCACATATGAGTACCGGGTTCTTGCCTTTATTGTGACACAGACAGGAGGGGTAAGGCTTTCCCCTGAATCTTGGAGACTGGCAATTTCAAACTATAAAGTGCAAAAAGCAGAAATGGCAAAGGCTGAGGGCAGATTCTTATCATCAAGCCATATGGAAGTACCTGCCCTGCCAATAAATTATGCAGTGCAAAACAGAAGCAGCAGCAAGGGGTTGTTCAGGGAAGAAATGGCAGGGACCATTCTGAGAAGCTAGAAGCAGCTATTCTCATCCAAACTATGTAGAGGTGCAGACTTTTCTAATTTGGGTTATGCCCAGGACAGGGCCAGCTAGGGCTTTCACTCAAAAGGGAATTTATGACTAGGCCAGGCAGGATGATGCAGCACCTATAATTTCTTTTATGCCATTACACTAAACATACAATTTATTCAGCTGTTGTTGCCTACAAGTAGTAATCAACGATGGTGGAGGGTTTTGTTTAGAATAGCATCTGGTTTCTGATAAGCACAGCATTGCCTAATTTTTTCTGAATGTGGATGGCTCTTTATTTATCATTGTTATTACCATACATTGTTATTACTTCATCTGAATAGTCATGCTTCCAGATTTCCTTCACATGTTGACCTTAATTTATTGGAACTCTGATAGACTACAGCATATCACCCAGTGTCTTGCACATAACAGATGACAAATGTTTTTTGATTGATGGTTTAATGAGAGAAATGAGTTATCTATTGGCCTATATACAAGTTTTGAATATCATGGTAAAATTAGAATAAACATAAATCTATGGAGTAGTATAATAAGTAGGATGTTTGAAAACATTTGGCATATTTAAGAAGATTAAACCATAGAGTGTACTATGGATGCCATCTTTCAAAAGGTCAATGCTTTAAGAAAATAGAGCCCTAATCCAGTTAGCACTTAGAGCATAAAAATTAATTTCTGGTCTTGGTTTCATACACTGGGAAAAACTACTGTCAGAATAAGCCTACTTGAAAAACAAGACGATGTTTTGGACTCAAAAGCTTACTGAATTAGTTAAGGATATGTCCTGTAAAGTCAGAGAGATTTGTGTTTCAATCATGACTCTGATACAGGAAAATTATATAAACTTTGAGTCTAAGTTTTTCTCATGTGCAGAGAATGTCTCCCTCATAAAGTTGTTATGAAGAATAAAATGAGTTAATATATGTAAAGAACTTACCAGTGCTTAGCACATAAAGACCAGTCAATAATTGGGATTATTATCATTGCTTGGATTTCCTTCTTTTTTAAAATATATTTTTCTATTTTCACAAACACTTCCCCCCGCCCGTCACCTACCCAATTCAGCTGGTAACCTCTAATCTGCTTTCTATCTTCAAATTTGCAATTTCTAGTCATCTTTTAGAAGTGATATCATACAATTCTTGTCCTTATGTGCCTTTTTTATTTCACTGAGCATAATTTTTTCAGGGTTCTTCCATGTTGCAGCATGTCTCATAAGTTTCATCTTTCTTATGGCTGAACAATATTCCATTGTATGTATGTGCCACATTTTGTTTATCCATTCATATGTTGATGGACACTTGGGTTGCTTCCATCTTTGGCTATTGTGAATAACACTGCTATATACATTGGTGTACAAGTATCTGTTTGTGTTCCTGTTTTTACTCTCTTTGGGTATAAAAATAGAACTGGGATTGGCAGATCACATAGTAATTCTATATTTAACTTTCTGAGGTACCGCCATATTGCTTTCCATAGGGGCCATACCATTTTACATTCACACCAGCAATGCATTAGAGTTTCAATTTTTCTGCATCTACTCCAACATTTGTTATTTTCCATTTTTTAAAAATAGCTATCCTTGTGGATCTCAAGTGGTATCTCATTGTGGTTTTGATTTGCATTTCCCTAATGACTTATGATGCTGATCATTTTTACTGTGCTTCTTGTCCATTTGTATAACTTTTCCAGAGAAATGTCTATTCAAGTCCTGTGTCCATTTTGTAATTAGGCTGTCTGTTTGTTGACGCATTGTAAAACTTCTTTATATATTCTGGATATTAACTCCTATCTGACGTATGGTTTGAAATTATTTTCTCTAATTCTGTACGTTGTCTTTTCACTTTTTTTTTTATAATTTCCTTTGATGCACAAATATTTTTAACTTTGAAAAAAACAAATTGATCTATTCTTTCTTTTGTTGCTCATGCTTTGATATCATATCTAAGAATCCACTGCTGAATCCCAGGTCATTAAGATTTGTCCCTATGTTATCTTCTAAGTGTTTTATAGTTTTATATTTTGAGTTGACTTTTATGTATCATATGAGGTAGGGGTCTTTCAGTTTTCCCAACATCATCTGTTGAATAGACTATTCTTTCCCCACTGCATGTCCTTAGCACTTGTCAAAAATCAACTGGCCGTAGCTATGTGGGTTTATTTCTGGACTTTCAAATGTGTTCCACTGATCTATTTGTCTATCTTTGAATGCCAGTACCAGTACTGCACTCTTTTGATTACTGTCGCTTTTTTGTACAATTTGTAATTGGGAAGTATGAGTCCTCCAGTCTTGTTCTTTTTTTTCAAGATTGTTTTGGCTATTTATGGCCCCTTGCAGTTCCATATGAATTTGAGGATAAGTTTTTCCATTTCTGGGGGGAAAAAAAAAAAAAAAAGCCTGCCGGAATTTTGATAGAGATTACTTTGAATTTATATATTGCTTTGGGTAATACTGAAATATTAATAATATTAACTCTTCCAATCCATGAACATGGGATGTCTTGCTATTTACTTAAGCTGTCTTTAATTTCTTTCAGCACTGTATTGTACTTTTCCGTATACAACTCTCTTCTATCTGTGGTTAAATTTATTCCTAGATCTTTTACTCTTTCACATTCTATTATAAATGGAATTATTTTCTTAATTTCCTCTTCGGATTGTTCATTGCTAGTATATAGGAACATAATTATTTTTTGCATGTTGATCTTGTATTCTGTCCCTTTGCTGAACTAATTTATTAGCTCTAATAGTTTTCTTATGATTCCTTTGGATTTTCTATATATAAGATCATGTAGTCTGCAGTGAGAGATAACTTAACTTCTTCCTTTCTAATTTGGATGCCTTTTAGTTCTTTTTATTGTCTAATTGCTCTGGTAAGAACTGTTAGCACAATATTGTATAGCAGCAGTGAAAGTGGGCAATCTTGTCTTGTTCCTATCTTAGGGGGAAAGCTTTAAGTTTCTCACCATTGAGTATGATGCTAGCTATGGGTTTGTCATAAATAGCCTTCATCAGGTTGAGAAAGTTCCCTTTTATTACTACTTTTCTGAGTGGTTTTATCAAGAAAGGGGGCTGGATTTTGTTGAATGCCTTTTATGCACCTGTTGAGATAAACATATGCTTTTTTTTCTTCATTCTATTTATGTAGTGTATTACATTGCTTGACTTTTGTATTTTGAACCACTTGCATTCCCAGGATGAATACCACTTGGTTATAGAATATAATCTTTTCAATATGCTGTTGGAATCAGTTTGCTAGTATTTCATTAAAGATTTTTGTATCTATACTTGTAAGGGAAATTGGTCTGTAACATCTTGTTTGATGTTTTTACCAGGCTTTGGTATCAGAGTAATGTTGGTCTCATAAGATAATTAGGAAATGTTCCTTCCTCTTGAAATCTTCGGAATAGTCTGAGAAACATTAGTAACTGCTTGGTAGAATTCACCAGTGAAACCATCTGGTTCTGGATTTTATTGATGTGATTTTTGTGCCTGTTATAGGTTAGCTGATGCTTTACTTTCTTAGGGTAAGTAGTATATTTCTAACAATTTTTCCATTTCTTTTAGATTATCTAGTTTGTTGGTATACAATTGTTCATAATATTCTCTTACAAGTCTTTTAATTTCTGTACGGTCAGTAGTGATATCACCATTTCTTTCTGATTTTAGTTGCTAGTTATTTGTATATGTTTTTTTCTTTGTCAGTCTAGCTAAAGATTTGTCAATTTTATTGATTTTCAATGAGCCACTTTTTGTTTTGTTTATTCTATTGTTTTTTTGTTCTTTATTTCATTTATCTCTGCTCTAATATTAATTATTTCCTTTCTTCTGGCAACATTGGGTTTACTTTACTTCCTCAGATATAAAGTTAGGTTATTAATTTGAGATCTTTTTTAAAATAGACATTCATAGCTATAAATTTCCCTTTGATCATTGTTTCTGCTGCATCCTATAAGTTTTGGTATGTTGTGTCTTTGTTTTGATTTATCTCTAAGTATTTTTTTATTACACTCATAATTTCTTATTTAACCAATTGGCTGTTAACAACTGTGCTGTTTAATTTCCACATATTTGTAAATTTTCTAGTTTTCTGTTATTGATTTCCAGTCTCATTCCATTAAAGCTTTATCATCAAGGTTGAACTTAACTTAGTGTCAAAAACCAATACTATTTGTACTTCTGAGACAAGGATTGTTGGATGCTAAAAATTACCTATGACCAAAAATCTTCAAGTTCTCATCTGACTACATTTTCACTGACCACATTTCTGTATTGTTCAGTTTATGGAGACACAAAGGGATGTGCTCATTAGAAAGGAATATTTTATCTCCACTCCTGATTTCCTTGAGGAGGAAATTTTTCTAAGTGTCCTGACCTTTTTTGTCTTTTTATTCATTCTGCACCTGTGAGGTAGAGTGATTTGTTTTTCTTCCTCTTGGAAACAAGTGTCTGGAAGGAGCAAGCTATCTCTGCTACTTTTCCAGGAGCAGGTTCTTCCTCATCTTAAGAGGTAGGTTCTGTCCTGGTTCAATGTGGCATACATCTAGATATGCTCTCTGCTTAATTTTGAGGGTACTGTTAGTAAGTCCATTTTTGACTCTCATACTAAGCTATATTCTTCAACTTGGCTTTTATAAAAATATATAATAAAAGTGATAATTTTGACTTCCCTATGCTACAATTTGTTTTGAATTTTTTTTCAATTTGTTCAGAAAATAACAAGGGAAGCTATTTTATTATTTCTCATATTCCACATATTTGAAAGTTGATATCCTTCCTGAATTCCCTGTCATCAAAAGGCTTTGCATATATAGTAAACAAAACCCTCCAATTCAACAAATTCCATCATTACTTCACTCAAGCCCCACTAAACCAACTGAGAGCTGTTTTTCTCCAATGGAGGTAATTCATGCCACCTCTTTATATTTCAGGGAGTAGTTAGGAAAAAGCCTTACATTATCATTTGGATTTTTCTAAGTTTTCTGTTGTTCCTGATGTTGAACACGGAGAGGAAAAAAAACCAAAAACAATTTCTTGTACTGGGAAAAGGTGGACAAACATTCTATATAAGAATATAGGCAGATCTTCAAAGCTCATTTCATTTGAGAACAATTCATGAAGAAATATACTTTTAGATAACATATGCAGAAGACAGGTAAATAACTCATCAAATATCCATATGAAATTTCTGAGTACACTTACCTCAGCTGTGTGTTTTGCCACATGCCCCACAATGACAATGACCTTCCCTTTAAAGCTCTGAAGCATAGATGTATAAGGACTCTGGGTAAGCTCCCCTTCTGAAGTGAATGCAGTGCCAAATGGAATATTGATGCTGCCTGAAATGTGGCCCCGAATAAAACTGAGAAGAAAAACTTAAGGAAAATATTTATGTACAGACTTGAATGTGTGAGTGAAACACAGAGAGGTAACTGATTTCCAGAAGATAGCACTGCCCAATATTTTCTATGCTTCAGCACATTAGTATTTTATCTAAAGGAAGTATTGCACCTCTAAGATAGAAATAATGAAAAAAATGGAGAGGAAAAGAGAATGTAAGAAGATTAATCAAAGATATAAAGAAGACATTCCTGATTAAATAAGGAATTGTGAAAATGGTCAAGATGCCTCAAAGCAATGGTAAATACATAGATTGTGCAATACACATGCCTTTCTGTTCATTCCTATAACTATTTTAAAGCTCTGAAAATGATACAGGCAAGTGAATATTCTTAGGTCTAACTAAACTGCAAACACCTATCCATTTTGGGCAAACAACTGCTAAATGGGACTTTTAGTCAAATGCTGTAAGCAGATGTTTGGATTGCCTTCCCAGATTCCATTTCTTGATTGGGAGGGCCTCTAACCACTGTCCCTGATGAAAGGGTGATCCTGTCATGTTGCTATCAGAAGACTCTGCCACAACCATGGCTAACTGGATAGTGGGGAGGAGGAGGGTGAAGGTGGACGTCTGATGCAGGATGAGCCAATCAGATTCTCTCTCTTGAAAATCAGAAATAAAAGACATAAAGACAATGATAAAGACAATGCCCATTCCCCAAAACAGAGAGTATCTACTACTGCAACAAGACAGTTCCACCCATCTGCCCCATAGGATCTAAGGCCCCTCTGAACCAGAAGCACAGTGGGCATCACCATTCCTAGATCCTCAAGATTGAGGAAGGAACAAACATAAGGGGGAATGCAGCTATAGACTGAAGTAGAGTTATTATTCTAGTAATGCAGGAACTTGTAACATTGATATAAAGGCAGTGGTCACCAAAGGTTCTGAGGGGAGGGAGAGGGAAGAATAGGTGTAACATGGGTATTTTTGGGATACTGTAATTACTCTGCATGACATTGCAATGATGGATACAGGCCATTATATATTTTGTCAAAACCTATAAAATTGTGTGGGGCAAAGTGTAAACCATAATGTTACCTATAGATCATGGTTAGCAATACTTTAATATGTGTTCATCAATTGTAACAAATGTACCACACTAATGAGAGATGTTAATGGGGAAGGGGATGGGGCGAAGTATATGGGAATCCCCTATATTTTCAATGTACCATTTATGTAATCTAAAGCTTCTTTAAAAATAATAAAATAAAAAGACTTACAATGTAAAGTCACATTTAAGTGATTCCTACTATAAGTTTTTAAACCATATACAATTAAAAAATTAGAAGCCCCTGACTCTAGAAGTAAAAATGTTTTACAATATGTGAATATTTGGTTTTAAAAAAGCACCTATCTGTACTCAAATATCCAATATCCAGTATCTGTAGCTAAAATCATAATCATCTGAATGATTTTGTAGGTTCAGTATCATGCATTTACTTTAAGATTTTATAGAAAATTTTAGTCCACACTGTTTTTTAGTCATTAAAGCATGTCATATAAAATCGTCATCCTAGAATTTTCTTTGGGTTGTGATCTAGGTTTATATGACAGTTTGATATAGTTATGAATTCCAGAAATAGATATTGGATTATGCTTATAAACTGGTCTGTTCCTCTGGGCATGATTAAGTTATGATTAGGGCGTTGATTGGGCCACGTCAGTAGTTTTATCTACTCAGAGATAAAACTACATGGCAGAGCAGAGGAGTGAGTTGGAGTTTTGATGTTAGAGTTCTAATATGGAGTTTTAATGATGGAGCCCGGGGAAGCTAGCACACAGAGGAGCTTGGTTGTGAGCAAGGAGAGAAGGCCCCAGGAAAAGAGATGAGCCATTTGCCTGATAGGCTATAGCTAGCCTTGTGGAGAGAGGCAAAGCCTAGAGAGTGTCATAGTCTACAGCTGACCTTGTGGAGATAACAGAGGAGCTGAGCCTGGAGACCAGCAAGCCCTGGAAAGAGAGGAACCCAGGAAGCCTGAACCCTTGCAGACGTTGGCAGCCATCTTGCTCTAACACTTGGCAATAGACTTTGGTGAGGGAAGTAACTTATGCTTTATGGCTGGTAACTGTGGGCTTCTACCCCAAATAAATACCCTTTATAAATGCCAACAGTTTTCTAGTATTTTGCATCAGCACCCCTTTGGCTGACTAATACAGTTTAATATTAAAAAATATTCAAGTTTAAATGTCAAAATGCTTGACAAAATATGATGGCAATAGAGTTCTGAGGAAGAGGAAAGTTATTAACCAAAATACAAAACTATCAAGTAATTTTTAGGTGATTTTGATACTTTAGAGGATGAGGCATGGAAGAAACAAAGCCTTAAACCATATTTCCTATTCTTAGTCTACATTCAACCAAAAAGTCTTGGAAAACATCCAAGAACACTCTTGTCTTAAAATTTCTAGCCTAAATAATCACAAATATTTGTAGGCAGGGTGGTCAAACCTCCAAATCTTCTATCCTTAACTGCATTACTGGTAAACAGTAGAGAAAGAATGAAGCTGGCTTAGTTACATATTAATACATTTACAATAAACATTCTCTTTTGCTTAGATTGGACAATGCAGACAGTTTTGGTTATTTGAAGATCTTGTTTCCTTAGAGATTATTTAAAATTCATGGTTGACAGAAAAAATTCTCATGTGACACAGACATTATAAGATGAGTTAGAACTTCTTTAGTCAATATCTAAACATCTGACAGGCTGAAAGATTATATTGTAAAGGTAGGCAGTTGAATACTTGTTTCACCTTTTGAGCCATTCACAATCACAATAAACTATTAGGTATTTGAGAAATGAACAAAGTACAGATTTCTGTATATTTTGGGTTAATTGGACAGAATGATGACTGAAGAGTGAAACGACAATTTCTGATATATAGTGACTCTGAGTGACCAAAGTCAACTGTGATCAATCCTGGCTAAATCTGAGGAGAGCAAATGATCTGAATCACTTTCTCCATGCCCTAAGGACTTTGGTTTTATTTCATTATACTTCATTAGAAGACAAGTATGTACAGGTTCTGTACACCAAGGTAGTGTTAGAGATGAACATGCAACTATATATATTTTAGGATTATGACTATCACTTCATTGATTTCCTGATATTCTAGACAAACAACTGAATTCTCTGTATTCACTTTTGCATTTAAAAAAGCTACTTCCTGTGAGCATAAACACAATTATGGGGTTACAATTATCTATACTTAAAGAAATTCTATTCTGAGAGTTGTATCCAACAGCTAGACACTATGCTATTTTACAAACGAGGAACTTAAAAAGCTACGGCTTCAAAGTACCCACAAATCATATATAAATCTTGATAGTGTAAGCCTAACAATGCCCACCATAATTTTCAGTTTGGTTTTGGCAAGAGTAGCAATGGCACACATACACACTAATTTTTAATTTTCCATTGTTAATAAGTCATTTCATATATTAGGATTTTTGATGAGACACTTGAAGGAATTCAAAGAAAAAATGCAATTGAAGAAGTCATAAATTACAATGAAGTCTCTACCATTAAATAATAGCAGCTATAAAACCATAAAAGCATCCAGTTACTGTAGCAGTCACTTGGCCAAGTGTTTGAGTAGAGCTGCTTACTATCCTGCACTCTGTAATATAGTCCACTAATCACATGACCTTTTTTGGTACCAGGTTTAAGCTAACCATCTTATCATGTCTTGCTGTAAGCTGTACTCCTGTCTTAAAACTTAGCACTCAGCTCAACATTCCATGTGGCAGACATTACCAAACAGAGCTCAAGTAAGTATCATAGAAAAAATAAGTTTTCACATTAATAAAAATCTGGTGGCCGAATGTTCAAATAGATCAGAATAAGTAGTGTAAAATGCTTGTGACAAAAGAGGTGGACTATCAGAACAGCATTAAACAGGTAGGGATGATGTGTGCTATCTTCCAGGCTTCTAAGATAGGAAGACTTTCCTGTGTTCCTAAGTAAGTCAACTGTATAACAATACTGCAAGTAGGTATGTTTTACTTTAATGAAGCAAATAGAAAAAAAAAAATCAGTTCTAAGAATGAGCTATGTATTTGGGTAAATATTCATATTCCAAAAATACTCTTCTTTTCACAAAAAGATTTATTTTCAAATACCTTTAAAATATTTGACTGCTCAAAATTCAACACAGAAACGATCTTATATTTCTGTAGGCCCTAAAAGAGCACACATAAGTTTGTTTACCACCACACTTAGTGACATCATACCTCTATAAACAAAGCAAACCAGTATTTCATCAGATCACTTATGAAGGTATACATACTTTTATGCTGGCTTGCTTATTTGCTATGTTAACTAATTATAATTGGTGTTATATATCTTTGAATCCAAACTAAAGGCTATACCTTTAGTATATCAATACCGAAAGGAAATATGGAATTAAATTTATCATTTCCTCATATATAACTCAATTTATTACATTCATATTTCTCATGAATAACATTAACTGACTTAAAATTTTAGTTTTAGTTATAATTTTCCTTGCCAAATCTACTGCTGCTTTTGTTGAAAGGCATTACCATCCTCCAAATCATTTAGTCTAAAAACCTTATTTTTGACATCACAGCTCAGCAGTGGCAATATCCTACATTCTGCTGCTCTAATAAATCCCACCCTCCCATCTCTATTCCCATTACCAATTCCCTATTTTCGACACTAATTACCTTGAGCATAGACTATTCTAGTAGCTTTTTGTTTTCTCTAAGTCTTCTTTTTCCTTGGAAATCCATTTTATTCACAATAATACTACAAGATTAAAATTTTAAAACAAAGTTCTGATTATCATGTCCCAGCTGAAAAACCTTCCATTACTGCCTAAAGAATAAAGCTAAAATTTCTCAATTTGGCCTTCATGAATAGGATATAACTACTTCAATTCCAACCAACATGAACCATGTTCTTTTTCCAGTATATGTTCTTCCTAGCTTCTGTCTAACAGCTGTGTAAGAGTTTTCTTCATATTTCAGAGTGTTCAAATAGTGTCCACCTTTTAAGTGTTTCCTCGATGGTTTCTCTGCCCACAATAAGTATCCGTACATCTCTCATGACAGAATATGATCTTGTATAAAATACTAATGTACATGACTTATCTCTTCATTAAGACTCTAAATAATGTATAAGATATTTCTCTATTATCTGCATTATCTTTGAATCTCTTATCATCATTAATATAGTGCCTAGAATGCAATTTATATTTACTGAGTAAATGAACTTCAAAATTGTGCCAAACACCAGTGACAGCACCACCAGTGTACTTGGGTTTATTGAGTATATCACGTGCCAGTGGCATTAGTACCTATCAATACTTGCAAGTGCCACAATACAGAGTTCCCCTTTGCTAGTTTGAGAAAAGGGGAAGGAACAATAAAAAAAGTAATTTCTCTGGATTTTCTCCATCACAGATACTGACCCAAAGGACCCAGTAGAACTGACTTATTTTAGGGTAAAACTATAGAGTCTTTGCTCTTCGTGACTGCGAAAGTGAAGTAATATTTATGCATATCAAATCTCTGGGTGAGTCAATCCCTCTAGTCTTGCCTGAACCATCTCTCCCACCCTCATCCATCCTCCACCCTATATCAAAGTAATCTTTCTGAAATACAAATCTGGGCATGCCACTTACCTGATTAAAATTCTTTAATACTTTCCCACTGCTTTTGGAATAAACTCCAAACTTTGCATATTATGGAGCATTCTCCATGAAGCTGCCTTTGCCTACTCCAGTCTCATTTCCCACCACTCTCATATATTCCAGCCATGCTGACCCAGGGTATTTGTGATTCCCTGAATGTGTCCCTCTCATACTGCTCTGTGCCGCATACAGTATGTTTCTTTTTTTTTTTTTTTTTAAAGATTTATTTATTTATTTATTTATCCCCCCCTTGCTGCTTGTGTTTGCCGTGTCCATTTGCTGTGTGTTTTTTCTGTGTCTGCTTATCTCCCCCTTGCTGTGACGTCTTGCTGCATCAGCCCACCGCGCCACGCGGGTTGGCCTGCCCTCACAAGGAGGCCCCGGGAAGCGAACCCCGGGCCTCCCATATGGTTAACGGGAGCTCCATCGATTGAGCCACACCCGCTTCCCCAGTATGTTTCTTAAGTCTGAAATTTCTTCCATCTCTTCTTTGCTGGGCTAACTCCTACTTGTTATTCAAGATCCATCTCAGGCATCACCTATTTTAGGTGACCATGCTTTAATTCCCATGGGATTCTGGTTTTGCCTCAGACATAGACCGTTTGACATTGCACTGAAATGATCTATTTAATGCGCCTGTCTTACTCACAAGACCATGAGCTTCTGGTGGGTAAGGGCTGTGATTTAACGTTGTATCCCCAATGCCTGGCAAAGCAGGCCCTCAAATAGGACTGACTGGCTGACTGTATTAATCTGTATGGCACCCAAGGAACTCAGGTCAAGGACGGGTCTAAGAGCAAATAGGAGCTCTACCACAGCTAATGTACCTTTCATAGGTAACTATTAATACAGAGAGTAGAGAAATTCCTTAGCAGTATTTACCATGTACCTCCACATTATACAAGATCCTTTCAGATACAGGTATATAACTGGATGGACATTTTAATTCAGGTGCCTTGAACCTAGATCCAAAAGAGATAATAAAATCTCACTAAACCTCCGTATCATTATCTATCCTGCTCTGACCACAGTATCTCTAAATTACTTTGAAGAAGTTTTTAGAAATTATTTCTTCAGGATAATTCTAGATCTAGGGACAAGTGCAATAAAAACATTCACTAAGATGAACAATTTTTAATTAACTTTAAATTGATTATTTATACTTTACATTTTTAAAAAACTTTAATTTTCTTTTCTATAACTTTTGATATTAAAAAAGCAAAAGGTAAGAGTTTTACAAATAAAGCTGCAAAAAAACTCAGCCGTGACTTCAAGCAATGAGAATATTATTCCTTTAAAGAATTTATTTACAGATAATATCACTTGGACGTGCATTTACATAACTAAGGCCACTCTAAATATGAACTCCAGGAAAGTCAAAACCGTAAATATTTATAACTGTTAAAAAAAACAACAGTTTAGCTTGTATATTACCTTTGAAACTACCAACCTTGCAAAGGAAATTTATGCCACTATGTAAGAAACATTTTCTATTGTCAGTTTATCATACGTGATTATTTACTCCTAAATCCCTGGAAGGTACTGAAGAACATATGTATCTGATTTGAACCTTTATCTAGATTAACATTTCATGTTTCTTTCTTACAAAAACAAAAATAAAACATGGTTCCAACAAAAATTTGAACATGCTGTTTAGTTTTTCTAAGCCTTCAGTTCTAATTTTAAGGGTATGTGCTAGATCATCTCTAGGGCTCCTTCTTATTCTAAAGTTCTGTGATTATGTCTTTATTGTAAAGTTGGTGAGGTTTGTCTTCATATCCTCCAGTTTTCCTTTCCTGGACTCTCACCCTTTTGCTTCCACCAGGGGTAGTGGTAGTTCTTTCAAGGATACTAGTGCTCTAATGTGCTTTTGCTCATGTAAAAATAACAAAAGCTAATAACAGATTAAAATACCTTCTCTTGCAGAGTATTTACATTTTAACTGGGAATAGCAATATCACAAGCTAATGGACTAAAGATTTAACAGCAGAATTTCAGGCATCAGACATGGAAGGATTCTGTGGGGTGGTAAGGCTGTCTCTTACATTAATCAGCAGACAGGAGCTTATTTTGCCTATGGAGAAGATTCTCTTCCTCCCTTTTATAAACAACCATTCTATTATTTTACAGAGGTAAAAATGATGGGATTAAAGCTACTCTTAGACATTTAATCTGAAAGCACAATTTAGAAAAACAAAATTTTCACCTATATAAAGATGTAAGAACTAAAGACATTAAACAGTTTTCTCATTTAAAGCAAAATAGAGGATAAAAATGATATAGAGAGACTATCAATAATTTAGAAAATATTCTAAACAAAACTTCAAAAACAATTTCTTTTGCAGAAGGGGAAGGTGATACAGAAAGTTTCTTTTTCCCCTTACTGCACAGGACTTCATTTTGTGGCAAAGGAAAAAGGAAATCATTTCAAGAATGTGTTAGTATTAAATACTTAGGTGCTTCTTAACCAGATTTGTAAAGTCACATAAATCCTAGAGTTTAATTGCAAAGATTTAACTGGTAAAAAATAAGATTTACTTTGCAAAGATGATTACTTTCAAAACATTTGAGGATTTCAATAAGTTCTAATTTCTTAAGTTTTAAAACACCAGCATCTTACTAGTTCTAGGGAAATTTTAATAGAATTTTGAATGGATTAAATTTTACAAATTAAGTCACTATAATTAGAAAGGACCTTTCTAAAATACCTTCTCACTCAAAGTATTCCAACACCGCTTTCTAAAATTTAACAGTTCAGTCTTCTTTGATTCTGTGGGGCATGTCTATATAAAGACAAAAACACAGAGAGCTGTTCAGTAGGTATGTGGGATTAGGACCCCTATGTTTACTGGCACTCAAGGTAATAGTTGAGTTTGGGTGTAAAATTTGAAGGACTGTGTATAACATCTGATTGAGATACATAGTTTGGAGGAATCGATACATGTCTTATTTAGGCATTAATTTATATTAACATATTTGTCTCAATCTTGTTTGTGCTTAATAGTCCTATGCAGAGACCAAATAGCCACCTGCCAAATAGCATAAAGCTTAGGAGCACGAGCTTGGCTCTATCAATTGCTAGTTATATGTCCATGGGGAAGTTACTTAATCTTTTTAAGCCTCAGTTTCTTCATCAGTAAAACAGAAATAATAACAATTTCTACTAGCACCGTGCTTGGCACAGTGAAAAGGCTTAATGATAGAGATTATTAGAAGTCAATTCACTTAAAATTATTCATTCTTAATGCCTCTTGTTCCAAAATAATTGGTAAGGCAAAATATATTACTGCTGCCACGTACATCTGCATCTTCAACAGGCCACTAAAAAGTCTTAATCCAAGAATGTTAAAATTGGCTCTCAGTTGTTCAAGATGTTAGTATAAGATGCTGATACCCCACTGAACCTTTGAACAACTAGCAAAAACTAGTAGAACCATCTTCCTTGGGGCTCCAGAAAATACCAAAAAGGTTCTAGTAATTGGGGAAGTGCCAAATCAAGGAAACACAACCTAACAAGAGCAGAAGAGACTATGGTGTCATTGCTGGTCGAGCCCCTAATCCCTCCTCTGTGTGATGTGAAGCTGGACTGCGTTCTCATTGTGGGTCTCTGGCCCTGTTCCAGAGGGAGCAGAGTACCCCTATGTGTATAATGGGGTGTCTGTATGTCAATGCCAGTCTATTGGGTGGCATCCTGAAGGACTGAACCAAAACACTATTTTGGTTTGTTTGTGACTATTTTCCAGAGTTACATTAACATATTAAAATGTGCAGTATGTAACAAAACGACTATAAGGGAAACAACAACAACAACAAAAAAAAAACCCCCAGGAAATGATAGCTGATCCAAAGGAACAAGAAAAAACTTCAGAAACCATCAAAGAAGATTAGACTTTAGACATACCAGAAAAAGACTTTAAAAAACTGATATTCAAGATGCTTAAAGAGATAAAGGAAAACACAGAGAAAGAACTAAAGCATATGAGGAAAATGAACAAACAATATGAGAATCTCAATAAAGAGATAGAAATTATAAAAAAGGAACAAAACATAAATATTGGATTTGAAGATGGCAATAAATGAAATAAAACATTCCCCAGGGGGTTTCAACAGCAGATTGGAGCTGGTAGAAGAAAGAACGAAAGATCTTGAAGATAAGACAACTGAAATTGTTCAGGTTGGGGAACAGAAAGAAGAATGAAGAAACATGAACAGAGCCTGAGAGACCTGTAGGACACCATCAAGTTACCAATATATACATTACGGGAGTTCCAGAAGGAGAAGAAAGAAAGAGGGAGAAGAAATATTCAAAGAAATAATAGTAGAAAGCTTTCCAAATTTAATGGAAGTCATGAATATACACATTCAAAAAGCCAGCAGACTCCTAAAAGGATAAACTGAGAGGAAACCATGTGCACACACTGTAGTCAAACTGTCAAGTTGAGGCAGGTTAATATATTGAAAGGGGGAAGGTGGCTGGCCCAGCAGAACACATGGCTGAAAGACCACATGGCCATGAAACCCCACCAGAAACCTCCTGAGAAGAAGGCTGCTGGAAAGATGACATTATGAGATCCTGGTCATAAGAACCTCATTGGGGTCAAGGAAAAGCCGGATATCCTCAAGGGGCCTCATCATTGGGCCCCCTGGGGAACTGATGGGTGGTGTTATCAATCAGAACAACAAACAGCTGGGGCCCCTCCCCAAAACATTAGCAAGGGGAGGAATAATTAATAGTTTAAAAGGTAACCATATAAGCCAAATCTTGCTGTCTGCCTAGAGGAGCCTGCATCAAACCTCAGTGCGTATTTCCCTCCTTCTCTCCCATTTCTCAGCAAGCTCTGTTCTTTCCCCCCATTTCCCAATAAATTCTTTTTACTGGCCTAACTAAACGGGTGTGTTCTTAAATCCTTTTATGCGACATAGCCAAGAACCTAGAGGAATCCAATACTTCCCTGGCTTCAAGATGCTAATAAGAAAGGAGAGAGTTCTGAAAGATGTAGGAGAAAACCAATATGTTATGTACAAGGGAACCCCAATAAGATTAAGTGCCAATTTCTCATCAGAAACCATTAATCCAAAGAGGTAGTGGGATAAAATATTTAAAGTGCATAAAGAAAACAATTGCCAAACAAGAACTTTGTATATGGTGCAATTGTCTTTCAGAAATGAGGGAGAGATTAAGACATTCCCAGATAAACAAAAGCTGAGGGTACTAGTAAACAGTAGACCTGGCCTACTAGCAATGCTACAGGGAGTTCTTTAGATAGAAATGAAAGGTCACTAGGTAGTAGATTTAGGTGGCATAAAGAAATAAAGATCTCCAGTAAAGGTAACCATATGGGTAAATGCCAGCACAGTATTGTATTTATATGTAATGCCACTTTTTATTTCTTACAGGATCTAAAATGCAAATACATAAAAACTATGATACATCTATAGTTTCAGAAATACAATGTATAAAGATATAATTTGTAACAAGTACAAAAAAGGTGGCAGGATGGAAGGCTATAAGAAGAGTGGTTGTATGTGCTATTGAAGTTATGTTGGTATCAAATCAAACGTGATTGTTATAGATTTAGGATGTTTAAATTTAAGCCCCATGGTAACCACAAGGAAAATATCCAAGAAATAGATACAGAAGGAAATGATTAGGGACTCAAAAAATTAAATAAAAATTAAATAAAAATTAAATAAAAAATTAAATAAAAATTAAATAAAAAATTAAATAAATATGAAAGTAGACATTAACATAAGAATTGAGGGTCAAAAAAGGTATAAGACTTACAAAAACCAAATAGCAAAGTGGCAGAAGAAAGACCTACATTAGCAACAGTTACTTTAAATGTAAACGGGTTAAAATCTTCAGTCAAAAGACAAGAGATTGGCAGAGTAGATAAAAAAACACGACCCAATTATATGTTGTTTACAAGTGACTCAACTTAAATTCAAGGACACTAATAGGTTGAAAGTGAAAGGATGGAAAACAGTAACCAAAAGAGAGCTATGCTAACATCTCTCTAGTATCATAGTATAATAATATGATCTCTCTAATATAAGGGGTAGCTGTACTAATATCAGATAAAATAGACTTTAAATCAACAACTGTTATGAGGGACTACGAAGGTCACTTTATACTATAAAGGATCAAATTCAACAAGACATAACAGTTATAAATATATATGTGCCTACCAGCAGAGCCCCAAAATACATGAAACAAATATTGACAATTTGAAAGGAGAAATAGATAATTCTTCATTAATTGTAGGAAACTTCAATACACCACTTTCAATAATGGATAAAACATCCAGACAGAAGATCAATAAGGAAGAGAGTACATGAATGAGATGTTAAACCAATTAGACCTACCAGATATATATATAGAACACTTCAATCAACAGCAGCAGAATATTCATCTTTCTCTAGTGCACATGGGTGATTCTCTAGGAAAGATGACATGTTAGGTTACAAAGCAAGTCTCAATAAATTAAAAAATATTGACATCATACAATGTATCTCTTCTGACCACAGTGGAATGAAGCTAGGAAAAATAATAGAGGGAGAACTGGAAAACTCATGAATATATGAAAACTAAACAACACACTCTTAAACAACCAATGGGTCGAAAAGGGAAATTAGGAAATATCTTGAGGTGAATGAAAACAAAAACACACCATACCAAAACTTATGGGATAAAGCAAAGGCCGTGTTGAGAAGGAAATTAATAACTCCAAATGCTTTCATTACAAAAGAAGAAAGATCTCAAATCAGATACCAACTTCATATCCGGAGGAACTAGAAAAAGGTGAGCAAACTAAACCCATAGTGAGCAGAAGGAAGGAAATAACAAAGATCAGAGTGCAAATAAATGAAATAGAGAATTAAAAAAAAAAATAGAAAGAATCAATGAAACTAAAAGTTGGTTCTTTGAAAAAACCAATAAAACCAACAAATCATTAGCTAGAGTGATAAATAAATAAATAGAGAGGATGCAAATAACTAATATCAGAAATGAAAGGGGGTGTAGCAGTTTGATATTGTTTATGAATTCCAAAAATAGATATTGGATTATGTTTGCAAACTGGTCTGTTTCTCTGGGTTATTAGATTGTATTAAATTCAGAAGTTTCATTTTTACTCAATTAAATAATGATTAAGGTTTTGATTGGGCCACATCAGTAGGATGTAGAGGCCCTGCCCCCCCACCCCCTGGGAATAGAGAGATTCTGATAGTCTACAGCTGACCTTGTTGTGAGACCAGAGCAGCTGAGCCTGGAGAGAAATAAGTCCCGGGAGAGAGACTTATCCCAGCCTATAGCTGATATTGGAAGAAGCTGGGACAATGGAGCCTTAAGAGGAAGAGGAAGCCTGAACTCTTGCAGATGTTAGTAGCCATCTTGCTTCATCATGTGGCAACAGACTTTGGTGAAGGAAATAACTTATGCTTTATGGCCTTGTGACTCTAAGCTTCTACTCCAAATAAATACCCTTTATAAATGCCAACAGATTTCTGGTATTTTGCATTAACACCCCTTTGGCTGACTAATACAGCGGGGCATTCCTAACTGATCCCACAGAAATAAAAAGGATTATAAAAAGATATGATGAACAATTGTATGCCAACAAATGAGATAACCTAGAAGAAATGGACAAGTTCCTAGAAACACACATACTGTCTACAATGACTAAAGAAGGAATAGAGGATCTCAACAAACCAGTAACAAGTGAAGAGACTGAATCAGTAATCAAAAACCTCTCAACAAAGAAAAGACCAGTACCAGAAGAATAACATCAATCCTGCTTAAAGTTTTCCAAAAAGTAGAATAGGAAGGAATGCTTCCTAACTCATACTATGAGGCTAGCATCACCTTAGTAGCAAAGCCAAATACAGATATCGCACACAAAAAATAAAATTCCAGATCAATATCCCTCATGAATATAGATGCAGATTCTCAACAAAATACTAGCAAACCAAATCCAATAGCACATTAAAAGATTTATATGCTGTGACTGAATGGAGTTTATCTCAGGAATGCAAGGGTGTTTCAATATGAGAATATAAATTAATGTAATATGCTACATTAATGTAACAAAGGAAAAACCACATGCTCATCTTAATTGATACAGAAAAGGCATTTGACAAAATTCAGTATTAACTTCTTGAAAAAAAAAACTCTTAGAAAACCAGAAATAGAAGGTAAAGGGCATTTATGAAAAACACACAGCTAACAACATACTCAGTGGGGAAAGACTGAAAAGCTTTCCACCCCTGAGATCAGGTACAAGACAATGTCCACTTTCATCACTGATATTCAGCACTGTACTGGAAGTTCATCAAGAGCAATCAGGCAAGAAAAAGAAATAAAAGGCTTTTCAATGGAAAAGAAGAACTAAAACTTTCCCTGTATGCAGATGACGTGATCCTATAAAGAGAATATTCTGAAAAATCAACAACAAAGCTACTAGAGCTCATAAATGAATTCAGCAAAGTGGTGGGGTACAAGATCAACATGCAAAAATTAATGGTGTTTCTACACACTAGTAATGAACAATTTGAAAAGGAAATAAAGATAAAATTTCATTTACAATAGCAACTAAAAGAATCAAATATCTTGGAATAAATTTAACCAAGGATGTAAAGGACTTGTACACAGAAAATCACAAAACACTGCTAAAAGAAATTAAAGAAGACTTAGATAAATGTAAAGATTTCCCATGTTCATGGATTGGAAGAGTAAATATTGTTAAGATGTCAATACTACCCAAAGTGATTTATAGATTCAATGCAGTCCTGACCAAATTCCAGCAGCCTTCTTTGAAGAAATGGAAAAGCCTATTGTAAAGATAGGGGCCCTGAATAGGTAGAACCATCTTGAAAAAGAATAACAAAGTTGGAGGATTCAAAATTACTGATTTTAAAACTTATTGCAAAGTTAGCATAATCAAAACATCATGGTGGGAAGCGGATGTGGCTCAACCCCTTGGACACCCACCTACCACATCGGAGGTCCCCTGTTCAGGTCGGTGCCTCCTAAAAGAAGAGCCGATGCTGTCTCCTGATGCAACGAGATAGACGCCGCCTCCCACTGCAACGAGCAAGACTCTACCCCATTGCAACAAGCAGATGCCAGAAGCCAGCAGATACTGCAGCCTGCAGGGAGCAGATGTAGCTCAGGCACTCGCCTCTCATGTGGGAGATGCCAGGTTCAGTTCCCAGTGCCTCCTGGAGAAGGAGAGCAAATAATAAGCAGACAAGTGAATCATCTGGCATCTGGGGGGCGGGGGGAGGATAAATAAAGTAAATAAAATAAATCTTTAAAAAACAAACAAATATAAACCTTCACATCTATGGCCAACTCCACACAATAGGGAAATTATAGTTTCTTCAACAAATGGTGTTGGGAAAACTGGATATCCATAGGCAAAAGAATGAAGGTGGGCCCTAACCCCACACCATATACAAAAAGTAAATCAAAATAGATGGAAGACCTAAAGACCTAAATATAAGAAACAAAACTACAAAACTCCTAGAAGAAAACATACGGATACATCTTTGGGACCTTGTGTTAGGAAATGGTTTCATAGGTTTTACATGAACAGCATGGGCAACAAAAGAAAACACATAAATGAGACTTCTTCAAAATTAAAATCTTTTGCGTCTCAGAGGACTTTATCATGAAATTAAAAAAGAGAAACTACAGTATGGGAGAAAATATTTAGAAACCATATATCTGAAAAAGGGTTAATATCCAGACTATATAAATAACCCCTAAAATTCAACAATAAAAAGACACACAATCCAATTTAAAAAATGGGAAAAGACTGGAATAGATATTTTTTCAAAGAAGATATACAAATGGTCAATAAGCACATGAAAAGATGCTCAGTATCGTTAGCCACTAAGGAAATGCAAATCAAAATCACAATAAGATACCATTTCATATGCAGTAGAATGGCTACTATTAAAAATAAATGGAAAATAAGTGTTAGAGATGATGTGGAAAAATAGGAACACTTGTACATTATTGGGGAGGGTGTAAAATGGTGCAGCTGCAGTGGAAAACAGTTTGGTGTTCCTAAGAAAGTTAGTTATAGAATTACCACATAACCCAGCAATTCCTTTTCCAGGTATATACCTAAAAGAACTGAAAACAGGGTCTTGAACAGATATTTGCACACCAATGTTCATAGCAGCATTATTTACAATCATCAAAATGAGAAGTAACCCAAGTGTCCATCAACCAATGAATGGATAAACAAAATATGGTATATACATATGTAGCATTTTGATATTATTTATGAATTCCAAAGGGAGAGATTCTGTTGGTAAACTGGTCTGTTCTTCGGGGTGTGATAACCCTTTGATTGTATTAGATTCAGCTGAGACATCTGATTAAATTATGTTAAGATTAGGGCTTTGATTCAACCACGTCATTGGAGTGAGACTCAGCATTGAGTTCCAGCCCCTTGGTGGGCTGATAAAACAAAGTCTCATAGAGAAGTAGACACACATAGGAGAAGAACACAGAGGAATACTGATGGCTCCATAGACAAAGCAGAGGTCCCGGGAAGAGAGATGAGCCTGATAGCCTACAGCAGAACTTGTGAAGAGAACAGAACAGTTAAGCCTGGAAAGGAATGAGCCCCGGGGACAAAGATGAGCCTTATGCCAGCCTACAGCTGAGATTGGAAGAAACTGGACCCACGGAGCCTTAAGAGGGAAGAGGAAGGCTGAACCCTCACAGACGTTTCCTGCCATCTTGCATCAACATGTGGCAACAGACTTTGGGTGAGAAAGTACCTCTTACGATACCTTGAATTGGACTCTTTAGGGTCTTGGGACTGTAAGCTTCTACCCCAAATAAAAACCCTTTATAAAAGCCAACAGATTTCTGGTACTTTGCATCAGAACCCCTTTTGGCTGACTAGTACAACATACAATGGAATATTATGTAGCTATAAAAAGGACTGAAGTTCTGCTACATGCTACAACAAGGATGAACTGGAAGACATCATGTTGAGTGAGATAAGTCAGGCACAGAAGGAGAAAAATTGTATGCTCCCACTCATATAAAATAATTAGAATAAGAAAATCCATAGAGTCAGAAAACCAGAATTCAGGTTAGCAGGGGCCATGATGGGGGTGAGAATGGGGAGTTAATACTTAATTGATAGAAAGTTTCTGTTTGGGGTGATGGTAAAGTTTTGGTCAAAAATGGTGGCCTTGGTAGTATAACTTTGTGAAGGTGGTTAATACTATTGAAATGCATACTTGAAAGTGGGGGGAAATCTTATGTTATATACATGTTACTAGAATAAAATGAAAACAAACAAACAGAATTTACAACACAAAGAGTGAACTCTAATGTGAACTATGGACTATAGTTAATAGTACAGTTGGAAAATATTGTTTCCTAATTTTTAACAAAGAAGGTACCACACTAATACAAAATGTTAATAATAGGGAGAACTGTGTGTGTGTGTGCAGGGGTATATGGGAACTCGGTACTTTTTGCATAATTGTTCTATAAACTTACCACTTCTCTACTTGAGAAAAAAAGGAAAGAAGTGAAAGTTAACATTATATAAGTGATAAAGCAGACAGAAACAACTAAATAAATAGATTTTTAAAAAGTCTTAAGTCAAGAATATAAATCTCTAATTGTGAATTTTCAGGAATCAGTAAATATAGGTAATAAGGTAGTATGGGCTTTTTACTAACTCTGAAATCATATTGCAGAAATATCTGACCGTCTCATAATTCAGTGATTTTATCTCTTCTGACTTCATCTCTTACTACACCAGTGTCGTTGCTGGTTCAAGATGCTGAGCATGCTTATACAGCAGGATTTTTCCCTTGCTGAAACTTCCATCTGGGATATTCCTTCCCATATTATTCATAGCCTGCCTCTTCACATTATTTGCCTCTGCTGAAATATTTTTAGAGAGGTTTTCCTTGAGTATTCTAACTAAACTAACACTCTTCATCATTCTCTAGCGTTTTCCATGTTGTATTTTTTTTATTGCTACTGAGATCATATAGATATGTTTATTATCTATCGTTCCCATTAAAATGTAATTTCTACAAGTGAATTGAATCTGTCATTTTGCTTACCAACAAATCCCCAACACGTAATACATTGACAGTCAATAAATAATTATTAAATGAATGCATGTTAGATTAGATGAGAGTTTCTAGCTCTAAATTTTGATTCTACTGTGTTCTTGTAAATACTGTTTGCTTCTGTGCTTAAAGGGAGAAGGACCTCAGAAGTCACTGGATCAGCTACAGAATGCAAAAAGGCTTATATATTGCCAACTGTCTCTTTATATTATAACTTTGAAGGGTATAGGGAGGAGAAGTAGGGCTCTGGTGTCTGCCATCCTGCCTTTCTTCCTTCTATAAATATTTTCTAGGTGTTTTCTGGGGGGCCAAGGATGGTGCTGGGGCAACAAAGATTAAAAGGACATAAACCCTATCCCTGCCTGGACTCCTTACTCGGAGATTATATTCTTGTTGATGTATTTTTAGCTTGAACCATTCATTTGGCATCTATTAAATGTTGTTTCTACTGTCCATTTAAAAAATTTTGTTTTATTTGTTTTTTTTTTGCCCATTTATTTTTAACATAAAATATTTTAATGTTTTATACTTCTCATACTAAAAGGAACTTAGTGGAAAAGAACTATATTTTATACCTTCTTAAAAACTATTCGCATCACTGAGAGCAACAAAGAGAGGAATATTTACTGGTGCTATTAATAATGATGCCATCTAAAAATCAAACATCACATTCTAACATATTGATTTTTTAAAATTTATGAATCTCTTCACTACTATGCATACACATTTCCCTTATATTTTAATTCATTGAAAACAGGGTTTAATAGAAATAGTAAGAAAGAAATGTTACTTTTTCCTTTTTAACATAATCAAATGGTATGTATCCTAATAGGTTATAAAAGACGTATGCATTTTCCTAGCCTTGGAAGGCCATAGCTAAATAGTTTAGATACCTCAATTAAAGCGGATCTTAGAATCCACAACTCTCCATTTCTCATTGTATTCTTGATATTAGTAGAGATCTAATGATAATCAATGACCCTTTGAAAAGGTTTAGTTTATGGTTTCTCTCAAAGGACTATGATATTTGTTTTTGAGTGGTGAGATGGGGGAATAAAATATGTGGTAAAGTAAGAGGATGCTGGAAGGAAAAAAGCACATTGTAATGATACATGGTCCAATTTTAAGAATCTTAGGTTTTAAAGCAGGCTTTCAAAAAGGGATGTAAAAAAAATCACAAGCTGGGCCTCTCAAGATGGTCATAAAAGATAAGTAACTTTATTTTCCTTTCTTCATTCTCTTGGACCCACCCCCACTCAAAAGTGGCATAGAATAATATTGGTTCTCTCCATTTAGCCTGCAATTTTAGATAGTAAAACACCTGCTAGGTCCCTGCCTAGTTTGAACTCTGGACTTACTAATGTGGGATGGCATAGCGTCACTCCTACATTGTGACTTATCCATAGCTATTAGAAAACAATGCTTAGGCTAGCTGCTTTACTTTCTGCTGTTCTGTTTGTTTTTAGCCTGTAGAAAATAAAGGAGAGTATCAATGAAAAAAATCAGACAATAAGGTTTGGGAAACTTTGGATTGAGTTTGATTTTCATATTGTGTATGTTTTAAAAATTCAAATAGTTGAATTATTTGAAAGGAAATATCAGAGGAGTGGTGTATACTTAACATATTTCAATATTTTTGTAGTATAATGCCATATTTTTCTGGTAGTTTTATGAGAGAATGAGCATGACTAAAAGCTCAAGCAAAAGAAACATAACCAAAAAGTTAAAAACATTGTAAGTATTTTAAACACTTAAAGTAACTATCAGAGGGACTTCAGAGGGGTCCCTGACTAGTCAAATGGAATTTACTCCTTTTGGGAGTCCAATCACCCACTCTGCCATGGAACTCCCATTATTTTTGAAGCCTGAACAACCACGGTTATTAACATTCACACTTTCTCCAAACTTAGGGGTCTCACAGTTTAGAAAAAAACAGAAAGTAGCAACTTTTCACAAAAAGATGGGGCTGTATCATTTGAAATAGTGGGTTCTCAAATTGTATTCTCAGTAACCTAAGAGTCTACAAATTGCTTCAGGAATTTTTTTCTTAAAGATTCATTTTATTTATTTATCTTTCCCCACCCCCTCGCTGTTTGCACTTGCTGTGCCTGTTCGTTGTCTTTGTTTCTTTAGGAGGCACTGGGAAAAAACCCGGGACCTCCAATATGGGAGGGAGGCGCCTAATTGCTTGAGCCACCTCAGTTCCCTGCTTTGTTGTGTCTCTCGCTATGTTTTTCTTCTTGTGTCTCTTGTTGCGTCATCTTTTTGTGTCAGTTTGCTGTGCCTGCCCATCGTGCCAGCTCACTGTCTTCTTTAAGAGGCACTGGGAACTGAAACACGGACCTCCCATGTGGTAGGCAGGAGCTCAACCGCTTGAGCCACCTCCGCTTCCCACTTCAGGAATTTTTAAATGCATGGTTTGAAAAATTGAAATGTATGATACAAAGATTGGCATTAAAATATGCACATGAAAATTTATTATATGCCAGTTTTAGCATGTAAGAAACCATCAAACTGTTATAAATGTGAACTTATGAAAATCATTATTATGAAATTCTTAATTTACCGTTATACGTTGGATTTCTAAGAAAGATTCCATTAAAAAGGGGATCTCTGTTAAAAAAATACTTTGAAAACCATTTATCTAGATTTTAGAGTATAGAGAGTCAACACCTGCTTCATAAGAATCTGATGATTAAATTAGGAGAGGGGTTGAACTGTTAGTATTTTGTAAACTGCTCTTATTTTAATGCCAAAATAAATCAATGGAAGTTATGTTAAGTTCAACAGTAAAAATCTTAGTGAACAATACCTTAACATGTTTTCCATAAGCAAAAGTTTCAAAAATTACAATAAATACAAGTTTAAGATTGAGATCTGAGAATCTTTTTCTCAAGGTTATGAGGTATACCACATATAAGCTTATTCTGCAATTGCCAAAATTTCTGTCTATAGCAGAAGGATTCATATGTCCTCAAGAACAACAATATACACCAGAGAAATACAAAAACCAGGAAAATATCCAAATATTCTGGTGCTGTTTGGAAAACATTTTATGGTCTCTGGTATGTAATGTTATCTTAAGAAACTTCATGCAATTCTATTCTGGCATCTGGTTTGAGAGTTATTTAGCTATTTGAATTCATAGGAATCCCAGAAATGTCCACTGTTTTTACCACACACCCTCTAAATGGAAAAGAAAGCAGCAAGAATAAGGCAGTACTGCCCTTTAAGACCACATGTGTAAAGGATACTCTTCACTATTCCGGATGTCAACCACCAGGAGCTTTGGTTTACTGGACTTTGTTTTCTTGGTGGGTGTTTTGAAATGGCCTGTCACTGTGAGTTCACACAAGTCAATCAGGTCCTCTGCTGAAATCCGGGGTGACAGTACTGACTTTAGGTCATTTAATGGGATGTATTCTCTTGACTGAAAAAGATATATAAAGAACACAAATATTGAAAATATTGTAACAATAGCCAGTATAGAATATCTTTAGGCTCTTGATACCAATCAATATAGCATATGGAAGAAAAGGAAGGAAAAAAACTCTCATTTTATCAGACTATTGTATAACTGTATTCCTATTATTGAAGCATATTTCTTTACTCTTCTCACATGTAAGAAAGCATTATTCTTCTTACCTCTTTAGAAAGAGAAGAGGCCCATTTTTCCTCATGAGTGACTGTAATATTGAAAAACAGCTCCTTTAAGCACATTTCACTTTCTTCAAGTATAATTACTGCTGTTGTGAATCACATTAATTACAACCCAGGTAATATGAGAAATTGCATTGTAACTCAGCATAAATACTAATTAAGGAAATGGTTCTAATTTATGCATTGGACATATATAATATAATTGATGGCTAAGTGGAAATTAGATTCTAAGAGATAAATAAAGAGCAACATCTTGCTTTCTTAGATAATAAATCAAATTGCCAACATGTCTTAATTGTTCAAGTGGTAAACTCTGATTCCAGACTATCAAACCAGCACATTGATTTATGTGTCTTTTATATGGCAAAAGACCAGTTCAGACTAAGGGTAATTTACAATGATTCTCCATGTTATTTAGTAGGGTGAAGGATTTTTTTTCCCTATAAAAGGCAATGCAATACAAATCAACTCAATTCAACATAAATTTACTAAGAACTAGATACTCATGAAAACTTATTTGTTATAACTCAAGAATTGAAGAACTTTTAGGATTTACTTAATTGAAAATATGGGGATTCAAAGGAAAATTTTTATTTATATGTTTAATAAGTTTTTGAAATTGAATCTAATAATTATATCATTTATTCATTTTCTCTCTTTTCTCAGTTCCATTGTGGACTTTGAATTTAGAATTTCTAGTCAGGAGAAAATAAACCATATGAATCACCTATAAGAAACTTTTATTTTGAAAAAAAATTTTTTCAACTGAGGTTGTTGTCAGCTCTCAGTCCTTGGGTTTCCCTGATCATGTCCCTAATTCTTTAATGGTAGAGCACTTGTTGTTCTCACTCTATTAAATTTTTTTTAAAAGAGGATGCAGAGCAAGGTTATTGAGATAAGTTGCATTATACAGAGCAGCACCAAAAGACGTTACTGCTCGAAGGGGTGAGCTGGTGGAGCAGCTTATATGACTGCTTGAAACAAAGGGAAGGTGTGGGGAAATGGGGGACGATAAAGAGGACTTGATTTATGCATAGTACGTGAGTTCCAGAAATAATTGGAAATTGCTAAGCTTTATGGGTTTATGGCTCTTAATAAAAAAGCATTAGGAGTATAAATTTTTTGATATTAGAAATTAAAGCTACTCAAACAGTCTGAAATTAAAAGTACTTCAGAAAGATTAAGGAGCTTTAAAATCAGCAAGCCACACAATCAGTGCTTCCATTTCCTTTTTTCATTAGAGAGCAACTTCTATTGGCAATTCTTCTAGCCTTTATATGAAATCTTATATTTATGAAGATAAAATAAAGAACTTTTGATTACTCTTGTTTTGCATTTAGTCATTTAATGATGAATGTGACATTTCAAACTGAAGATATGTCTGAGTGAAAGGAGGTACCCTGGCTGATGAAGAAGAGGATTTGACCAAAGCATGTTCTATGAAGATTGATTGAAAGAAAGATGTGAACTTGGCATTGGTTCCAATAAAATGCATGATATGAAAGGAGTTTTCCAAAGGAAAGAGCATTACCACATGAAACAAGAAGAACCAAAGGAGAGGAATCTGACAAATTCATAACTTTTTGAACTTTTGTGAGAATGTACCAGTAAAGAAGTGTATATCATGCATGCAATTTCCTCTGCAAATAGTAAATTAGATTTAGCACAAATTATATTACTTTGCTTTAAGAAGAAAATACTTACAATATTAAAAAATGCAGAATCTAGTTTTTCTTTTTTAGACAGTTTTACAAGCTGTTATGCTATTCATTGTATAATTTCCATTTAGAGGAATAAAAATAAAACTTCCTCTGAACAACTTTTGTCTTATTTAGAGTTTAGTATCATAGACATTAGCATTTTCCTTGTGTGGCTGACATTTCAAATTCATAGGACTTCTTTGTTTATGGGCAATGGACAAGAATTTAGGGTAACTATAGAACAACTCTGGAAATGTCTATCTATTAATTAATCATTTCTGTCCAAGAGTTTATACATACAAGACATTATTAAGCTTAGGATGTTCAAAATTCAGAAATCAGTTTGTCTGAGAATTGCTTACAATTTTTCTTATTCTTTTGTAAATCTTTAAAGTCACAATTTACATAGCAGTGTTACTCATAAAAATCATCTTTGGGTAGTGTGACCTTCTGAAATGGCTATGTGGATGAATTAGGGATAAATCTAAACAAACAAGCAAAAAACTAACCTGGTAACAAGACAGCATTTTGTTTTGTCCATTAAACTACTGGGAGAATGATTTTGTCATGAGACAAAATGAGAGTCTGAAATGGCAGACTTTTAATGAGAATATGCTTGCAAACCCTCATGCTGTATATCTAACCAGCAACAATAGCTCCTAAATAACTATAAAGACATTTTAGCTATGTTAATACAGGGCCAATAACCAGAAAACGTTTCCAAAAATTTCTGTCATGGTTTTTGGCACTAACTTCAACCTGGTTACCCAAGACGGAAATCAGAAAATCATCCTAGATTCTTCTTTCTTCATCATTCCCCATTTACATCCAACATATCCCCAATTTCCACCGAAATATCTCTCAAATGTATTCACTGATTCGTTGCCCACTCTCTGGGCTTCATCATCTCTTATGTGGATTATAGAAGCTGTTTGTTTCTCTCTCTATTGACTTTCATCCCTGCTTCCTCTCTTCACCTGAAGTCATATCTTCTAATACATATTCCAAATGCCATCTGAGTTAAAAGTATAAATACAAATCAGAGCATGTAGCTTTTATATTTTAAAAAAACTCACCTCAATGGCTTGCAGGTATTGAGAGAATAAAATCAAAATTGTTTAGTATAGCATATAAAGCCCTTTATGAATTAATTCCTGACAATAGAAGGCCGTAGATGTATACTTTGGTGTCACACTATTTGGATTCACATCTTGGTCATGTCACTTATCAGTATGACTTTGGGAAAGATATTTACCCTCTATGCCCAGTTTCTTTGCCTACAAAATGGAATAAGAGCAGCTACTTGAACCCTACTGACTATAAGGATAAATTTAGCTAATATATTTGACATATTTATCATGGTATCTGCACAGCAAGATCTCAATAAATGTTTGCTATCTTATATATCTTTTCTTATACCTCACTACCTTGCTCCTTATGCTTCAGCATTAGCAGGTTACTTGGTTTTTTTATGCCAATGTGCCTTTGCACATATGGTTCCCTCTGTATGGAATGCCTCACTTTGTCCACCTACTAAGTTCCTGTTCACCTTTCAAGTATCAGTTTAACATTACTTCTTCTGTAAAGAAAGCCTTTCTGGTTAACTCCCAACAGACTTATTTAGTTTTTCTTCTGAGGCCCCATAGGTATCTGTGCATATCTTTATTACAATGAGATTATTCATTCACCACTAGACTGAGAGCTCTTCCAGAATAAGGAAAACAACTTTATGCCTATGTCTTCTCTAGGATTGGCCATGCTATCTGACACATAGAAGGCATTAAAAGCTATTTGTTGAATATAAATGGATTAAATATTTCTAAATCTTCTACTACTTTTCTGGAGTAACTTTTGTTACAATGGGGTATGTATATGCTCCCAAAATAATGTGTACATACCTTCATCATAGTAATTATTTTGTTTGTGATATATTATCTATTTTGACACTTGACTTATAATCTTGAATGCAGGTTCTATGTCTTTTTATATTTGTAACTCTAAAAATACTAGCACAAGTTCCAGCACAAAAAAACTCAATAGATACTTGATAAATCAATGAGTGAAAAATATGGATTAAATAACTCTACAGAGCAGAGTCTATTCTCATATCTAGATTATTAGACAGACACCAGGGTTGGAAAATCATCCAATTTTTTTCACTCTCTGGGCACTGTAATGGCTAATCAAGAACACTGAGGGGAAGGGTGTGGCTCAAGCAGTTGAGCGCCTGCTTCCCACAGGGGAAGTCCCGGATTTGTTCCCCAGTGCTGCCTAAAAAAACAAAACAAATAACAAGCAAATGAAAAAAAAAACCCCAACTCAGGGGAGCTTAGTAGTTGAGTGCCGGCTTCCCACATACAAGGTCTGGGGTTCAATTCCAGGCCCTGGTAACTAAAAAAAAAAAGAAAGCTGAAATCTAGATATGCTTTTTTTTAAAAAAAGCAGTTTTATTGCCATATATTCATATATCATACAATCTATCCAAGGTGTACAATCAATAGCTTTTAGTATAGCTGTGACAGTTTGAGATTACTTTTGTGAATCTCAAAAAGAGAAAGATTATGTTTATAAACTAATCTATTCTTCTGGGTATGATACCCTTTGATTATACTGGATTCAGTTGAGGCGCCCTTGATTAAATTACCTGTCAGGAGGTGTGACTCAGGTTGAGTCCCGCCCCCTTCGTGGGCTGATATAAATGGACACTCACTCAAGAAGACACATGGGAAGAGAGAGAGCTCTGCCATTTTTGATCCTGGAGCCCTGGGGAGAGATGAGTCAGTTGTCTGATAGTTTGCAGCTGAGAGAGAGGAAGCCCTTAGAGACAAGCCCTATGCCAGCCTACAGCTGAGATCGGGAAGAACTTGGACCCACGGATCCTTAAGAGGAAGAGGAAGCCCAGGAAGGAGAGACCAGGCAGAAATCAGCTACTATCTTGCTTCAACACATGGCAACTGACTTTGGTGAGAAAGCAACCTTGAGTTGGACTCTTTAGGGCCTTGTAACTAAGCTTTTACCCCAAATAAATTCCCTTTATAAAAGCCAGCAGATTTCTGGTACTTTATATCAGCATTCCCTTGCTGGACTAACAGAATAACTATATCTGCTTTAATAATTTCTCATTCTTTCCTCAATTTAAAACTTAATGACAGTTGCTGCCATATACAGCTTGCAAAAAGATTTTTAATATATAATGAATTGAAAGAAGTTAGGTAGATAGAAAGAAGGCAAAAAATAAACAAAAAACCAAATTATTCTTAGGAAAGTAGGTGAAATAATTTAGAAATAGTTATATTAATGAAGGAAAAATAGGCAAATACTAGAGTTGATATTTGGGAGAAAACCAATAAAGCTGGAAAATCTGTATGCGGAGTGTGTATGTTATTAGAAATGAGAAAATATATAAACATGCTCACACTCCTTTTCTTTCTCATATATTTATATAGAAGTGGTAAAGAATATAAGCATACAGAAATATTTTAAAATTATACATTAATATATACAAGTCTGTATTAATAAATTTGGAAAAATATAGGCCATTTTCTAGCAAAATATAAATGATAAAAACGGTCCCAAAAAGAGCAAAAAACTTGAAATGACCTATATATTCATAGGCATAAATATACTTGAATAGAATTGGTTTTGTATATGTGTGTGTGTGCATTCGAAAGTCATAGAAAATCTGAATAGACTTATACAGATATAGGCAAAATTTTAAAGTTTTCAAACAAATTACTTTGAAAAAAGGTGCCAAACATTTCTTTCCAAACAATTCTATCTCATTTTCAAAGAACAGAAAATTCCCATCATATAATAGTTCTAAAGCAAAGAAAACATTGAAATGTGCCCTAGGCCATTTTATGAAACTACCTTAATCTAATATCTAAATCTGACAAAGATCTAAATACACACATACTCTAATGTTTCTTATGAATAGAGCTAAAAAAAAAACAAACAAAAAACAAACCCCTCAAAATTAGAAAACTGAATGCAGTAGCATATTAAAAGATTGACATACTTGACCAAGTAGGACATATTCTAGGAATGAAGGATGGTCCATAATAGGAAATTTTTAATAGAATTTATCACCTCAATTATCCAAAGGAGACAAACTATGTAATCACTACAGGTGACATAAAGCTGCATATGATAAAATTTCACATCCATTCCCAATTTCAGAAAAAGAAAAGCTCTTGGTAAATGCATATCAGAAGGAAACTTAATTAGAATAATGAAAGATGAAGGCTGTTCTTTGAGACAGACTTTCTTTAATTCAAATATTTAACATACTAACTGCTAAACAATTAGAGGCATACTTGTTAAAATCAAGATGCAGAAATAAATTATAGCTATCAGCACTATTATTCATTATTGTTATGGATGTTGCTGTGGAGACAATAAGAGAAGAAAAAGAAATGAGGTATAAATATTGGAAAAGAATAAACACATTTTAGATGATGCAGTATACAACCCAAAATAATCAGAGGAAATTCTGATAGAAGTGGTAAGAATTCATTAAGAATTTTCTTTATAAAATACATACACTGAAATCATTAGCTCAATAGCCAATCAGAAAATAAAACAGGCAAAAGCTCCATCCTCAATATAAAACAAACAAACAAATAAAATACCTAGAAATAGGCTCAATACTTTTTTTTTTTAAGGAGAAACTGGGGATTGAATCGGGGACCCTGTACATAGGAAGCAGGCACTCAACCACTTAGCTACATCTGCTCCCTGCTTAACACATTTAAAGACAATGAAACAGTTTTATGAAGGACATGAGAGATAAAATGCTATATAGAAAGAAAGATTCCATTATACATATATTATAAGAACTGTATTTTTTCTCAGAGCAATTCATAAATATATTATAATTTTCATCAAACTGCTAAAAAGGATATTTCTGGATTTTGAAGCTTAAATTTTAAAGTTCATTTTGATAGACTAAATAAGGGAGAATGCCAAGAAAATGTTGAAAAATAATAAAAGACATTGTTATATATTAAAACTGTATAAAGTTAACACCGTATGGTATTGCTCCAGCATAGACTAAAAGATTAACAGGATATAATGTAATGCATAGACACAGACTCAAATACATATATAAGTATTTGGTAAAAGATAAAGATGCCGTGTCAAATCATTGGGGAAAGGATATATTGTTTAGGATATAATGTTGGATAACTTGATATCTGGAAGAAAATAAAATTATATTTCTATCTTATACTATATAACAAAATGATTTATAGATAGAGCAAAGAATTAAATAGGAAAAATGAAATCAAAAGACGAGAAAAAGTATTGATAATTAGAAATATTTATAACCTTATAGCAAAAGCTGAATTCTTAAAGAAGAGTAATATATTTAAGCAATACAAATTTAAGATGCCCTTAATATAAAAAAAGCTCCACTGGTTTCATTTGCTCTCTGCCTTGGGAGGCAATGTATTGACTACAACAAGAGGGTTCCCATGTCTTCTGGGTTTCAAGTGGGTCCAGACGATAGGGAGAGCAAGGTCAGGAGATATATTCCCCTGGTTTCATACTTGAGAAGTCACCTTGTTCTCGCTGTGTCCCTTGACTGCAGTTCACTGTTCCTTTCAAGATGGCTTCTTTAATTTACCTCTCTTCTTGCATATTCTGGTAACCTCTTTCTCCTCATCTTTTGGGGCCAAGGGGTGGTAACAGGTTTATAGCTAATATTCACAATTTGCTGAATTATCTCTTGCATTTTCCGAACATCCCACTCTCAACTTTGTAATTACTACTTCTGTAAATAAACCCTTCTTGAATTATCCTAAATTGGACATGCCATCTTTTGCTTTTGAAACTCTGACAGTAAGGGTATAGAAAAGAGGTACTCTAAAACACACCTGATGGAAGTATATATTAATATAAACTTCCTGCAGAAAAATTTGGTAATATTTATCAAAAACATTCAAATATACATATCTTCTAATCTAGAAATTTATTCTTAGAAATTTGTCCTATGGAAATAATCATAGATTGCATATAGCTGTAAGGTAAAAATATTTAACAAGCATTCTGTTTTCTCAAATTATGAAAAACTGGAAATTATGTCAATACTTGATAAGAAGGGGTAGGATAAATACATGGTAGCAAATCTATGTAAGGAAATACCATTCATCCATGAAATTATTGGTGAGATTAAATTATTGGCTGATATAAA
>JAQZBX010010123.1:0-44839 GCA_029593785.1 Cabassous unicinctus
ATTTAAGTATAGTGGTGAAAAATGCAAACCATTACCTGGTAAGCAGGCAGTGGGCTCACTCTAAAGGAGAGCATATCAATAAACAAAACATGCTCATGTCACCTTGATTTACTCTATCTTGGAACCATGTGGTATCTTTTTGTCTTTCACAAGGAGAGGCCTTTTGAAACCTAAACACTGGAGAACAAAGGCAGGATGGAAGGCATTCTTTCCACTAGGTAAATGGAACTACTGGTGTTACTATATAAGATAATTTTCCTACTGTAACAGATTGCCAAATTATCACAGCATCAATGGCATGAGAGTCGACAAAACTGCTTTATTAACTCAGAATGCTGGGATATTATAAATCACACCTGCATGAAAAGAAATGGCAATGCTTAGTTCATAAAAATACATGGGTTTGCAGAAGTTAGAAATGCCAGGGTATTCAACAACAGGTCATCGTATTTTATTATTCCCTATATTTTCCCTCCAGTTTTAAATCCCCTTAAAATATAACTCGATGTACCTGCAAAATAAATTATTTCAGACACCAAGAGGTGCCGGGTCTAGCCATTTGGACTCAGAATACTCATGGTCCAGGTAATTTTTTAAATCGTCATTTTATTCTGGAAAAGGGCTTGTCAGAGCCAGGTGTGTACCAGGAAAGTGTATTTTGCTCTCTTTGGGTTTCGCAGCATGTGAGAGCAACCTGGCTGGAACTACTCATTTGCATGCCAGTACCCACAATGCTCTTCAAGCCAAATGCCATTTCCCAGCAGTGCGAGGGCCCAACCTCCGGCACTGAAGTGAAAGGTTTGGATGTACCCGAAAGTGAAGACACTCTAATTTGAAGATCAAGAATAGCTTGTTGTTAGGAGGAGCAATGAAAAATGAAAAACCAGAAAACTTTCACAGCTTTCACAGACTTCATCGGCTCCTTTCCATTCTGTAATAACCACAGTACGGGGCATACTTAACAAGACAAACTTGTCTTCCTTTCCATCCTGCATGCTCAAGGTGACGCACTACAATATTTGGAAATCCCATACATGACTCAGTATTTGTAAGGCCAGAGAGGAAGTGAACGAACAGCCTTTGAGAGATGCCCTTTCCAGAATGGCCATTGAAGAACCACGACAGAGGCTTAATTTGGTTGGAGGAGCAATAATCGTGCTTGCTACCAAGCAGTGCAAAGCAGGGGCTATAGAGAAATCATTTAATTTGAGAAATCTCAGGTATGTCCAAAACATTTACCTGTTTTCCTCTGCAGGCACCTCCTCCAGAAATTTATAAATAGATTGTCAGCAAAATAATAAAGGCACTTGTTATTTTCATTCCTTAGCAACTAGACAAAACCTACTTGTCCCATCCCTTCATTTGCCCACTAACAATATATCTGAAAGTCATAAAATTAAAGGGCTTTGCCATAGCTCTACCCAGACACACTCAAGAGTGACAACAGAAGCAGCAACTGAAATACAGAACCCGGGGAATCATTCAGAAGAAAGAAAAAAAGCCTGAAAAGTCCAGCGCTGCTCAAATGTATTGTCCATTTTCCACAATACTGCATCACAGCACGTGTGCAGGAAAATCCTTGTCAGTTTCCCAAAAGTCTTTGTACGATTGCTTCTTGCTTTTCACTTGAGGAGTAAATGCACTGAAACGCAAATGAATGGAAGTGACAGTGTTATAGGGATATCCTTGTGCAGGCTTGACTTTATTTAGTAAAGTGATTCTCATATTTCAATACTTCAACTGTTATTATCAAATTGCTTGGGGAAGCCTCATAACTTGTAGTGCAGAGCATTCTTTCACTGCATTGTATAGAGAATCACTGGTAAAGCCAAATATTGTGCCTATAGTCATAGTCACAGATTTAGAGCAGAATTTTCCAAATTCTTTTGTTCCTTACTTTGAACACAAGGTGCTCCACAGGTTCCCTTTAGCAAAAGGATTCAGGGAAAGTTTGATTCTGGCTCCCTTCCTTGGGTTATCTCATTGTACATTAGCACATTAAAAGCTCTGAGAATTCCTGCATTACAGGAGCCTGATTATTTAACTTAGTTTCTCAGTATTATTTGGCCATGGAACTAACTTCCTTCCTCCCTCCCTTCCTTCCTTCCTTCCTCCCTCCCTCCCTCCCATCCTTCCTTCCTTCCTATTAACATCTTTTGGGCACAGTAATGGGAACATAATTTGGAACACAGTACACTGGAAAGTATAAAGGTATTTTAACATGCCACAGCAGTGCAGCAGGGCAGATCCCTGAAGAGGTGAGGTTGTTTTGTTTGTTTGTTTGTTTGTTTTTCATCTCTCACACCGGTCCTCTTGATAGAGCAAAATCTATAGAAGTGATTATATAATTAATTTTATCCAATAAAAACCATGAAAGAGATCGCAAGACCATATGCATGACTTTTATGTTTTAATAAGCAAACAGGATTGGAATCATAAAGTAATAAATAATTAAATAACAAAATCAGTTAATATCCATTGAGGACTTTTTATGTGCTTGACACTTCTTCCAAGTACTTTACATGTAGTAACTCATTTGTTCCTAAAGGTAAATCTATAAACAAGGTTTTAATCCGCACCCTCCCCCTTGCCCCCCCCATTTTATAAACAAGGCACTTCAGGGACTGAGAAGTTCAATTACCTGCACAAGGTCACACAGCTTAGAAAATGGCACAAAGGAGTAATGAGAATGCAGGACTAGTTAAAACAAATTATAGATTTGAATTTGCAAGCCTTTTAATCTCGAGGAATATTCTCTATTTTAGTTTAAGTAGCTTCTATTATTTCTGGGAGATACCATCTGATTCTGTCTTTGGTTTATCACAGTGAAGCATTTTTATTCACTATCAATTGAAATAGTTTCCCAGCTATGCTATTTTTTAATTTTAAAAAATCTGCATTTTTGAATAATAGAAAACTAGGGATCCTTTGTGTGTTGATACATATTTCCTGTTATACATATTTCCTTCATTCACATGCCTAGATCCATGCCAAGTTTTTATAACTCAATAAGGCAATGGAGAGGTATCGTCAGTTCTATAAATACCTGTGTAGTTCATGCCCTGTCAGGAAACTACAAAAGAATAAATATTTTCAGCCCATGGAAAATGCTTTCAGGTTTTTAAATACATGTTCTAAACTAAATCTGTCATTGGTTAAATCACTTCAATAAGTGTAATTTTCACATACAAAACAAATGCCTATTCTTCCACATATATACACAAGAACAGACCCAGTTGTCATTTTTATCATTTAGCTTTTGATCAATTGATTATTGGCAGGCTGTGTCTGGTCTGTACAATATAAACAGAAATATTCATCTCCAGAAGAAAATCAGTGTTCAGTCTCGTTTCGTGCACAAAGAGACCTTGCCCTTGTATTTCACCAAACTGAAAGCGGCTTTTATTGATTTCACGTTGGACTGAATTTGTTACAGTTTCCACAGCAGTGGCAGAAACACAATTTGGAGATATTATTAACTTAAAGGTGAAAACATAGATTTAAAGACAGCAAGGAGAAGCATTAGAAAATGTTATGGATTTCTGGCATGGCTGATAATTGCCTTGATTAAAAGAAAGGTCTTTTTGTTTGGTTGGTTTTTAAGATTTTTTTACACATTGGATAAAAGGATTGAATATTTATTTAATTATCTAATAAGCACCACAAATAAAACTCTTATATCTTCATTCTCGAAGCCAAATTGATTCAGATTTTGAAACATTAAAAGAAAAAGCTACATCACAGCTAAAAAGACAGGGTGGATGTGTGTTTCAAAGAATATTCATTGACTGCAAGCTCTAGATCATTCAAAATAATTCAAACCCAAGGTAGTCTCAGTCACTAAATGTTCTGAAGAGAAGCCAAAATAATTCTGGTTATTAGGACGTATTATTTGTTTCAGGACTCTTTCAGACCCATCTAGAAATGCCTAATACACAAATCCTTACCCTGAACTATATTTGAGAGGATTCCGTTGACTTAAACACTATATAGCTGTGGAAAAATTGTGAGTCTATATTAAAGCTGTGCCTGTTTTTGACACATTAAATTAAATATTGAAATTTACTTTCCAATTTCAGAGACAAGAAACTCTCGCTCCTACTAGTGTTCACATTACTGTTGAATACAGATTTTCATATAACAAAGTTCAGGATAAATCCACAAGTAGATTTGTACAGTATATGTGTACTTAGAATTATTATTATAATCATATTCTAATTTCAGTCATCATATTCTAATTTTCTGCTGTCCACCAAGCCTTTGCATCTTTTGGTTCTAAAATGAATAAACCTTCTAATAAAATCCTGGTCCCATATCACGCAAGTTTCCTGGTGAAGAAAAAAAGAAATAGAGTTCAAGTCACATAAATAAGTAGAAGAAATCAGAACAGCTTGAAAGCATGTATAGTGTCTTGTTTTTCCAATGTGATTATTTCCCTGAAAAAAAGTAGCAAATGTTTTATAAAAGTGCCTCTGCCAGTGGTTCAAAATTGAGCCCACATACCACACTGGCTTAACTATTAGGATCTAAATGGAGCATGTGAAAAAGCTAGAGTGTATGCAATGCCTGGATGGACATGGCGTCCTTCCTTTCTACTTGGAGCTGCTGAATGCAAAGAGAGTCAACAGGGATTTATTGACCACCCACAGAGTGGAAAACCGCATATTACCAAAGGGATTGAGGTACATTTTAAAAGAAGAAAAGAGCTTGCTTTTTAGCTGCAAACACTTAGGGTTCAGAACTTGTATTACTAAGTTGTGAAAATGGTCATTAGGTAGCAGCTGCAGATCGAGTGTTCCTCCACTTCCTCCAAATTACCCTCAGAAGTCAGAAAATCTAAACGTTAGCGAGAATTACACGGTCAGACAAAGATTTATGAGTCGGTAAGCCTCACTTTACTCAATGGGCACCTTGCTGCTAACTGGCATGTTAATCAAATGTCCCCAATTGGGAAAAAAATAGTGTTTCATGAGTTTCCTTACTTTCCATTTTTAAGTGCTCTCCACTTGCTAGGAGTTACCACGATCTCCTTTATTATTCTCTGTCCTCCCAACCTACTTTCTAGGAATAAAAGATTTACCAACACTTAATGACCGCTACTGGAAGAGATGCTTAGTGAAAGAAACTTAAAATCCATAGATTCAGTGAGAAAAACCAGGATAAAATCTAAGGAAACCTGTGCTGTATTCCTGGCTGATGTACCTTGAGTTACTTGGAAGTGAGTTTAGGGGAAGATTAGCACCAATCTCTTAAGATTGTAGTGATGGCTATATTAAATAATGCATTTAAATGGCCAAGTTCACCCCATAATATTCTTGAAAAGGGAATTTTAATCATCATATATTGGCTTATTATATTAAACATAACTGCACTGGCAACCATTTCTGTGAAAGAACTTTTGCAACATGCAGGATCCAGGTTGAAATCCTAAAAGAGGTTTTACAAGATTAGCCTTGAATCTAAACTATCTGGATTAGAATTTCAACTAAATTCCTATTTGGATAAATTCGTAACCTCTATGTGCCTCAGTTTCCTCCCCTGCAAAAGACAGATATTATTACTATTTAATTGGGTTGCTGTGATTAAGAAGACAGGTAATCATCTAAAACTTTTAGAATAGTTGCTGGTCTAGTATATACTATGTGAGTATTAGCTATTATTATGAGAGTTAGAAGAAGTCAATTCATAAACACATTTAATTCGAGGACCCAAACACTGTTCTGGCCCTTAAGATGTGTTTTAAAAACAAAATGATATGCTAATTAAATTTATTAGACCGCAAGCTTGAATATATAAGCTCTTTATACATAATTTTTTTTTTTTGAGGATTTTTTCTGGATCTGCAGAAGCAAGCTTGTCATGATCCTAATACCTGTAGAAACTAATATTTCGCCACCAGTTAGACAATATAGGTGCCCATTAAAATGTGTCAGTTTTATGGTGAGGTCTGCCTAAAGGAAACAGGGTACAGATGTGATCAGAAATCAGCAGGCCATGGAGTATGTAGAAGGAAAGAAGGTAGGAAGGAAGGAAGGGAAGTCTCATATAGACTCATAGCACCTACACTCATTTTGAAAACTCTTGTGTTGTTCCCTCCCTTTTCTAACCTATGGCTTTTCTCTAGCAGAAATAAACTACTTTATAATAGCCATTGCAGAGATTTCTTTGTGTTTCCTGCTCCTTTCCTCTTCCCTTCCTTCCCTTCCTTTAAGAAAGCAATGACAATTGCCTGCTTTACTCTATGCACTCTGTTAGGCATTGGAGCTATATCAATGAATTAGACACAATTCTTGCCCTCAAGATATTCACAAGTCTAGAGAAAGAGACTGACAGGCAACTAGATCATTATAGGCAATACGATTAGCATAAAGATAATCATAGATGGAAGCAAAAATGAGGATGGGGCAGTCTGGAAAGGGTGGGAAGGAGTGAAAAGGAAGATTATCTGAAAGAGGAACTGATTGAGTCGTCTTTAAAAATTACGGAAATTAGTTAGTGGAACAGGCGAAAAGAACTAAGGAGAGAAGGGCAGTTTATCCACACAGAGGGGGAAACCTGAGTAAGGATAATGTATTAGAGGCCATTTGATCTGGGTAGAGGACTGAGAAGCAAGCCCATGTTGCTGGAGTATGAAAGGGTAGAGAAGAGAGTCTAGGAAGGCCAGAATACGGAAGGAGTTAGGGGCAAGATGACGCTAATTTATACTCTGTGCATTTGTTTAAGATTTTAGACAACAGGCAATCTTTAAAATATTCCATATTACATAATGTAGAGGCAGATTTGATATCATATTTTTGAATGGGTAATAATGATGTTTCAGAAATACTCTAGCTCATTTTTCTGAAAATTCATTAGGTAAATAACAATTGAAGACCTAATTTGTGCCAAACCCACATAAGCACAGGCTAAAGCAGTGAACAGGACAGGCCTCATGGAACTTATAACCTATTGGGAGAGAGGGAAAATAAACAGATAAAATTCAACATCCTAAAGTTGTTTAAAATAATGAAATGATTCTAATTTAATCCATAAAGGAAAATTAACCAACTAGCTTAATATTTATCAGGAAATAAATTATTTCCTAAGCCTCTAGGGGTAATTGTATTCTTCAGGGGTTGAGCCCATTCATTCATTTCATTAATATTTATTGAGCACATATTATGGTCCGGAATATTGAATTGTCTGAGATGCATGGGATATATCAGCAAATAAAATGGACAAAGAAAAATTTGGAACTTTTTTTTCCCTTTTACTCCCTATTAATATGAGCAATAGAAAAACATTCATTGATTCCTTTCTCACAACAAAGACTTCATGTGTCTTTCTAAGAATGTCCTTGAATATCAGGGAAATAATTGACTAGAAAGCAAGAACTGCAGTGGTCTGGCCGTATCCATGGTACTTTTTCTTAACTAAAATCTACAGATGTTGCCATTTTATAAAAAGCTTCATTTAAGCCATCCAAATAAAACAATACGTCAGGATGTCCGTGTAAACATTGGTAGCCCAAAGGCATTTTTAAAGAAATAAATAAGCCCACAGTAAGATCATTAATGGTCACGGAAATCTTGACACCAACATAAGAACTGTAATGCCAACCACAAGTTATCTAATATTTCAAACATAACAACATCCTGTAATGTTGCACAATAATTTTAAAGCAGATTGAACATAGTCTTGCAATTTTCATAGGGGAAAAAAGTCTGCACATTTTTGTGATTTTTCTTTTTTGACACATTAATTGCTCTTCCATACACAAGGAGAACAAAAGCAGCAGCATGCCATATTTATTCAATGAAGGGTGAGCCACAGGGGTTGTGGAACATTCTTTCTCCAACACTAGCCAAATTATCTCAGTGCCCAACTTGTAAGAGGCTGCAATAATACTCGATCATTTCAGAGTGCTGGTAGAGTTATGCATCATTTTAACAGCACGATGGCAGATTGTGATCATCTTCATGTTATAGGAATCTAGAGATAAGTGGCAGGCATGGTGAGTCATTTTCATACATCCTCATTCTGCATGGAAACCTTAAAGAGATAGTCATAAATTGTCCTCTTCTGGCAAGGAATGTTCCCTAACTCTGTAAACTCCTATACCTGGATGGTCATTTGTGAAATTATCATGATTTTTCTTATGCACCTTAAGGAACAACCCAAGGGAGAGAATGTATAGAGATATTAAGATGGATAATGTGGTATCTAGTAAACATACTTCAGGACAAAGGAACTTACATTGAATAGACTAGAAGCTCCCTCAGGGCAAGAATAATGTCAGATGCATTTACTGATGTGTAGTCAAAGCCTAGCACAGCACCAGAACTTACGGGGGTTCAACAAATATTGGCTTGGGAATGAACTATGCATATATATATACACACACACACACACACACACATGCATATATATATATATAATGTTCACCGTATACATTACTTTTAGCTATATTCATATAAAAATTCTTGTCAATCTGAGAAGTTGGATATTTGGCATCCAAAATGCATCTTAAAGAATATGATTTTTTTACTTGTCATCATAATGTATTTGTATGCACTGAACAGCTACTGCTTAACTACTTGAATAAAAAAGACATTCAGCATGTTTATGCCAATTCAACTGCCATCCACATCCGAATACCCACAAAAAATCATCATCAGAGATAATCAGTCCTTTTGGTAAAGGCACAAAGCAGTTTGGAAAAACTTAATTGAAAACTGGACACAACCGGATGATGATTGATGATGAATGCGATGGTGATGAATTAATTTATTTCTTAATGAGCAGGCTCAGATCCTTCATTTCCTCTAAGAGATTAGCATATTTAAATACAATATGTAATGTTTCACTATAAGATCTAGTCTTTTAAGCACTATGCCTAGATCAAAGACTGTTTTATTAAAAGGGAAAGAGACAGAAATAATTCTGCATACAACTGAACTGTAGAAGCACATGTATTAGAGGAAGGGGTGTCTGTACATAAGCTTGTATTTGTAATATGTACATTAAACTTAGGCCCTGCCAACCCAGTAAGTCAGAAAATTCAAATCATCTATCATTGCAAATGGGCTCCTCCATTCCTTGCGTTATCACAAATATAACATTTAGTTGTCTATATTTTATAGGAAATCATGATTGATTCATTTGCTCGTCTTCTCCTAGTGTGGGCTTTTTCATTTGTTGTTGTTGAGAATTTAATTTCTTTTAAGTTTAATTAGTTTCTTTCCTTTCAGCATCCGTCTGAGGTATCTTAAAAGAGACGGGATTTGATTTAAAATCAGTGTGATGCAAGGGTCAGTGAAGGATATCAGGGAATGAAAGAGTCACTTCACTGGAATGGGACTCAAGTCCATTTTCAGGCTCGAGGCAGTGAAGCTGGACTTGGCTGATATTTATTTCTCTATCTTCTGTGTTGGTAAGTATATATTTGAGTTGGACTGTCCCCTTCATTCAATTATAAGTGCATTACAGGGAGAGGCCAAGTTGTTCATTTCATCTCCACTCCCCATAGTATTTAGTAAACTCCTCTGTCTATGGTGGCTCAGAATGAACTCTGCTCCCTAACCGTTTAAAAACCAAACCTGTATCATGCAGAAGCCACAGAAACTGATGTTATGAACACATCTCCTAAGTCTGGACAGAAAAGATATTGAAATAGAACTTTCCCTACGGATCTCATCAACTCACCTGGGGCACCAAGAGATCACCTGGGGCAATGTGAATTAACTCTTAGTTAATGGAATTTTTGACCATCCAGAATTCCTGTTCCCTTACCATTCAAGACAGCAAAGCTTTTATTGTAATAGTGGCATTCATAACAAGACAAGTTAGCCCATATTGTCAGCTCCATAAATAATTGGGTCCCAGAAGGACTGGCAGAGTGCTTTGGTGATATATAGCAACCAAGTACACTGACAAATTGTGATCAGGCTGCCTTTGTTCCAAATGCAGCCCGTCTCAATATAAACTCAGAATGGCAGGGGAATTGTGCAGCATAAAGCAGTCTGATAAATGAAGCTTCCATCTGTCACGGGGAGTTCCACCCCAGGACAGAGGTCACCGGATAATAATAATAATAATGAAAGCAATAATGTGAATAATGACATCATCATAATAATAGGTGAACAAGCTGTAAAAGAGTACAAGTGGTGCCCATTGTCGACTCAGCCACACTGAAGGGGAACTTTGACTGTCTTCCCAGAAGATGGGCAAATCAAATTCAAATGGCTATTGTTCTCAACAGGGGCAGAATCAGTCAGAGGATTTTCAGTCCCATTGGCATTGTGTGACACAAGACAGCTGGGTGGCAGAAAGCATCTGTCAAAAATCACGGTACACTTGACCCAAAATAGGGAGTTGCAGTAAGAAAATGCCCCAATTCATAATACTATGAATAAGATAAGAATATTTTAAAGGCCCCAGGTCCATCAATACTTCTCTAATTATAAAGACCACTGAAGGAACAACAACAAAAACAAAAAGACCACCCATTTGTGTTGACCAATAATCTGCCCTGAGCAGACCTGTGAAAATGTTTCATTCTATCTACAATTTTTTTCTTAGCGGTTGGGTGGAGATTAAATTTGTGCAACACCTACTACATAAAGCCTGTTGCTTTTTATACATTATCAGTGAAGTTGGCCATATTAGCCCCATTTTTTTTGAGTGAGAAACTGAGAAGATTAGTAACTTGCCCCAAAAATATGTTGCTAGCAATTGGCAAAGTTAGAATTCACATCCATAGCCGGCTCACTACAAAGGTCAGACATATCCTGTGATGAACTGAATAGTGACCTCCCTCCCCGCCCACAAAGATGTCTATGTCCTAATTCCTGGAACCTGTGAGTATGTTCCATACATGAGAAAAAGGACTTTGCAGATATGATGAAATTAAGGATCTTGACATGGGAAGATTATCCTGAATTATCCAAACTGGCCCTATGATCACAAAGATCCTTATAAAAGGGAAGCAGAGAGGGGTTTGACTACAGAGGAGAAGCTGATACGACAGAAGCAAAGATTGGAAGAATATGGCAAAGAGCCAAGGGATGCCGACAGCAATTAGAAGTTGTAGAGACAAGGAATGGATTCTCCTCTGGAGCCAAGAAAAGAAACCAGCCTTGTTGACACCTTGATTTTGGTCCCATAAGACTCATTTCAGACCTTTAATCTCCAGAACTGTAAGAATAAATTTGTGTTTTTTAATCTACTGAGTTTGGGTAATTTGTTACAGCAGCAATAGAAAACTAATACATATTCTAATAGCAATGCTTTCTTAACCAGTGCCTTGGCACACAGGCTACTCTCGAGTTAAGAGACAAATGTCATCTCTGCCATTACTTAACAGCGTATGGGGGGGGCAGTTGGGGAGTGGAGGTTAATAAGCAATTTCCTCACAAAGAAATATGGAAAGAGATGAGGTTCTAATGGAACCAACTGATCTCTTGTTCTATGAAATTTGTTTCAACCTCTTAGACCTGGTAGTGTAAACTATTTAGCAAAATATGTCCTAACACATAACAATGCCCTATCAATTGAGAGAAACCAAAAAAGAACGTAACGGAAAAGAAACTTTCTGCCTTTTCAGATTTAGCTTACAGGAAATTAGAGAAATTGCAACTCAAGAAAATGAAGAGGGGTCAGAATAACAAAACAATAACCTGGGTTTCCTTCTGAAACACAAATCTGCCCAATTAACAGTTACCAAGCAGCTGACATGTGCACACCTTGTTCACGTAGCTCTTGCCACTGGTAGCATGGAGCTCTCCTCCTCACAGCCGCCATTGTAGGAAAGGCACAATCTAAAGCAGTTGAAGAATAGAAGGCACTGTCTTCCACAACACCGCACACCAATGCAAACGGCTGCCACTGCCAGCATAGTCACTGCCATTTAATTTTTTTTTTCAAAATTAAAAATATTTAATGAGATGTTTACGTCACACCCATTTGGGGAAAGTAAGCTTTTATTTTAAGTATGGATAATACAGCTGCTTGGGTTTTAAAAATCCCCTCATTTCAATGTGAATACAGCACAGCTGCCTTGATGAGCGATCGCAGAAGAGCTGCGGCGCCATTGGTCCAAAGTTTGAACACGTAATGACCGTCTCATCACTGCTGGCTCTTTTTTTAAAAAATAACGCCAGTTTGCCAGCATTTCATTGGTCCGTGAAGGTGTCAGTCAACTGCGCCTCACTTATAAATCCGGCAAAAATCAAACACCGAGAGCATGTGAGAGATGTAAAGATAAATTTAGTTCTTTTAAAAGCGCAGTGGTCATCCATCCTCACACGGCTTTGTAAGAATCGGCTTAGTTAGCATCAGCTGCATAAGTTACGCTTGCTTGATGTAAAGCTCCCATCAGCTGACATTTTAGGCTAAAAACTATTTTCAAAATGTCAGCATGTCTCCAGACTTCAACTCAGTGGTAAAGGCCTACTCAAAATCTGCTACCAGCAACCACTTCGTGGTGTCCCCCCCGCCCCCAGTGATATTCATATAGAAAAGAGTTCACTGTTTTTAAGATAGCAAAAGAAGTGAAAAAAAAACTTTCTTCCTTATACCCCACAAAATATGAGACACCAAATTCCAGTTCCTAAAAACATCATCCGCAAAGTTAGACTCAAACTAAATGATAAAGAACAAGAAATAATAAAGAGCATAAAATATAGGTATTCCAACAAATAACAGTAAGCATAGAAAACTCATTAATGATTCCCACTAATGCTAATTGTGAATTCTGTGGAAAAGCAAACGCAATTAGAAAAATCCATAAATTATGCTTCTGTTGGCACCTTATTGCCAAGCAAACTATTTTATAGCTATCGTCTCAATTACTCCTATCCATGGTCATATCTAAGCCTCCTTGTGGTCATCAGTAAATAAGAGTTTGTTTCTATGTCTGTAAGCACAAAAGGACTGAACTAATTTGGGTTGTACTAATTCACAATTGGAGGCTGGTTAATGGAGGTGACTAAGGTTTACAATGACAGCAAGCAAACTGATAGTGTGGGAATTATTTGTTTCTTGGCTTCTGATACGTGATTGCTAACACTTACAGAGAACACATCATAGAGAAAGAAAGTAGGTGTCTAGGCTCCTACTTTCTCATGCCCTTTCTAGAGAATGTAAGGGAGTTTGGGTCACTCAGATTTGCTAGCTTAAAAATAGGGATAAAAGTTGAGCTCAAGTCACCCAGAAAGTGGCAGCATATTGAGCAAAGGAGAGTAACAACCCATAGGATGACTGGTGCCTTGGAAAGCACAAATGTGGTAAAAGAAGGCAAGCCACTATCTTGACACAGCAATGAGGATAAAAATAGGCCTCTGGGCAGGAATGACAGTTTGCTGAGCCAGGGAGCAGAGTCTTCCCCTAAAAAAAGGTCTATACAGGGTTAGACTGCAACCCCAAGACAGGCAACAGATGTTCCCAGCATGGAAAAAATCTTATACAAACACAAGTACCTATACATACATAGCAATATCCTTACAGGGTTTTCATAATTTTAATAGTAACGCTACCCATGGATTCCAGATGTGTTAGTATGTAAGGAACTGTAGGCTATCTTAATACTGCTTCATTTTTTCCCCCAGAATTTGCTACTTCAGGAAGGTATTTTAACTACTTGTCATTGATAATGGTTACACACAAGTGACTACTCCTCATTAAAAACTTGGCACTAATACACAAATAATTGTTGACACAATTAAGCTTTGACACTGTGCCCATCAAATTCCTTTTGTCCTCACTATGTATAAGTCCCACATTATTCTTTTTTAAAAAGAGAAAATTATCTGTTTTAATCAGAACAAAACTCTCTCAAGTTTGTTCACAGTATAAATATAAGGAAATGTTGAAATTACTAAAAATAGCCAATACTCTACCCAGTATATTATTAGCATTCATAAAGGGGAAATGAAAAGCAATGTTCAGGCATTGAAGGACAGACATCTAATGAAATAAAAAAGAATAATTCAGCATGAGAGTCCCAAAATAAGAGAAGTCTGTCATTGGCAATGACTACAAATGAATGGTGATGGTTATTTAAACAATCTATATGGCATATAGCCGATATATTATCCACAGCCTGTTTAATTTCATTTTCCTACTTCTTAAAGTTGACAGACTTATATGTTTGCTAATATAGTCAGTGCATAATTACTTTGGTCAGTATGAATACTTAACAAATGTAAATGAATGACAGCCATTTTTCCTTCTAAACTAAAAAATGGCAAAAAAACAACAACAACACACACAGCAAAACATAAAAAAACAGAAACAAAAAAAACCCCATTCAGCCCTGTGCAATCATTACCATCAAGAAAGATAATACTATCTACTCTTTTCCAAATATAGTTTAGGCCACATCTGCTACAAGAGAGCTTGAAATATTATCATAGAAATGTTTGGATAATTAGCAATTAATTTCCATTGACTAATACACAATAAAAATAGAGCTGTATTTGCATGAAGCAAGTCACAGTGTGTGGTCTCCCTTCCATCCTGATCACATTTCCACATGGGAAAAATCTGGTTGATATAAATTTCAAAGACAGTTTGAATGAATTGAATGCAAAAATCTACAGACTGTATTATGTACAAATGGAAGAGAGAATAAAACAGGAAAAATAGATATTCTAATGAAAATATGGAAGAGGATACTGCTGCCCCACTGCCCTCTATAATTCATTGGGTTTTAATGGCAGGCAGAAGATAGAGCTTACATGTTAATTTTAAGTGATATTGTCTTTAGTCTTTATTAAGCCGATCTGATAGTAAGTATTTTTTTAAAAATTCCCATTGCTCATATATATATCCTTCTCCCATCTAGTATCACTCTACGTCCTTCAGCCACCTTATTCCTAAAGAATCAGAAGTGAGAGCCTGGGCCAGTCATTCTGAATTAAAATGATAACAGATCTGTCACCATATATACAGCTCTCATATGTAATCCCACATAAGGTTCTATAAGACAGTATTTGTTTTATTATAAGAATCCTAGAAATTCTACAACTAAATACAATTCAGCATTCACTATCTCTCAGGCAAAATCTAAGATTTCATGACTATGAAATATTTAGTTGGGCTCTAAGAACATGGAAAATTAAAAGCTAAATAAGGGGACTATTGATGTAAGGGGCAAGAATTAGCTAAAGAGTGAAGAAGGATATTAACAAACCAGTTAATTAGAATCCGATAGTACCTGGGGTAGCTTGTGTCAAATGTCAAACTCAGCATTGGAAGACTTGAGTTCAAATTAGAATTCTGCCACTTTTTAGCTGGGTAACTTGAGGCAAGTCACTCGATCCCTTTCAGAATAAGTCTCATTAGCTGCCGACAAGAAAGAGTAAAACCTTTTTCACAGTGTTGGTGTCAGAATTGAATGTAAAAAAATATACGTTAAGGTGGCGAGAGTCCCCCTCCCACCCCCATCAATAATAATGAATAAAGAGTCAACTGTTGCGAAAGCATATCTGAGGTCACCACCATCCTTGTTTTTGACTTTTTGGTCTTATTTATATTTTCCTAGCCTTCAATCTTTTCTTTTCCATATTTATAACTTATTATTTATGTTCATTTTTATCAATTGCATTAACTATTTTTCAGATTAAGTAAAGACTATAATAATTATGTATATATGGATTACATGGAGTATTTCAATACAAATTTCTCTATGACAAAATAATACACAACTGTTAGGCAATGATTGACTTTGCTCAAGGAAAAGTGATTTCAATATAAAAATATATATGTCAGAAAGCTTCCTAAATTTGATTTAACCATGATCATTATAGGTAAACAAAAAGGGCATATATGGCCAGATGTTTATGAATTGTTTGAAATTCAGAGTTGTATGCACAGAACTCTTTTTGACATTTGGTTAAACCTAACATGAGGATCTATGAAGTTATACAATCTGATGCTATGAAGACCATGAGAAACAAATGTTCACACAAAACATATTGCATAAGCCTTCCTTCCAAAGCAACTGCCAGAGGAAAATTATCCATTTTAATTCTCTTTAATTCTCTTCCCCTTCCCCTACTTATCAATGGGAGAAATGTTGACATAGAAGTGGTTAAAGGTAGATTGTAGAAAGGAGAAGCGACAAAGAGAAATGAAAGGTGCAAAATGGATCACTGAAATTTGGCCATCTAAGTACAGCCCTTGGGCATCTGCAAATGTGACTTTGCCTATGTACTAGGTTATACTCAACTGTTACTACTTTATTGCTACAGCCAAAATGACCAAGCAATCAGCACCTTGGTCTTTCCATTAGTTGGGTCTTGCCAGACAATCATGGGCCTACCTCCCTCAGAGAGCAGAGCAAAGAAGTAGTGATAATAATCAGATCTTATATTAGCATATAAATTTACAGGTCACAGTATTCGAAACATAATCAGATATAATATCTCAACATTTTATTTGACCTTCCCAGCAGCTATTTAAGATCTGTGGAATAATTACCACCTTTATACTCATTTTATGGATAAGACAACTGAGGCTCAGTAAAGTGCAATGATCAGATTGAATAAGTAGCAGGCCAGATTTAGAATCTAAGACATTGGTGTACCACTATTTCAAGATTCTTGCAACCAAACCATTGTGCCTTTTATGTCTTTAAGGGTCAAGTCATTGGATTCCCCATCCATTATTCTAGTCTTGGGTTGCCCTGGAGCCAATTTAAAAATAATCATGCAGTTTTTATTTTCCATTACATTTTAAGTGCTATATTTTTCTCTTAAAAAGGAAGATATGCCATTTTATCTAGAGCTAGATGTCTCTTTGATGCATTTTAGAGTAAATACCTGTTTGTTTCTTTTCTAAACCTCTGAAAAGAAACAGAGATCTAAATGGATGCTAATGAGAAGACACTGCTGCTGTTTCCACATGCCTAACTTTCAAGCAACATTGGCTAAATCACTTCACAATCTTACTCTTGAACTAGTTAAGCCAGAATTGATAATGTATATATTTTAAGCTATTAATATCTATATATTTTTATTTTCTTGCCTCGTACCCTTAGAAAATGGATTAGATGAATTTTCTGGTCAGTTTGCTATGTCATCAAAAAGCAATGGCATCAGATTTTAAAATGTGAAAATGGCTGATTGGTCCCTAATGAAAGATTCTAATTTATACCAGTTTCTTTGAAAACACATGACTAGTTTCTGTTAATAGCCTAAATGATCACAGTTCCTCCAATTAAAGTTAACAAGCCCGTAGTCAGTACAGCTCACATCAAGAAACAAATATATATTACTCACAACTATAAATCTGGGCTCAGAAAGGAAAAGCATTGGAATTAATATGAGCTGCAATTCCTCCTCATTTCCCTTACCATTGATATGTTCTCAGCCAGATAAAGGCCATTTGCATAGTTATGCAGAGAACTCGTGTCTTGAGCCAACTCTCACACTATACCCAGTAATGAAACATCTTAGACACCTGAGAAAATATCTGACATTAGAATCTGCACATGGTTTATTTTTTGACTAGTATTCCTCAAGTGTGGTACGTGAGAGCTAGAGAAGGTATCACATCATTTTTTTCCATAGTTATATATTCATGAATTTACCTTTTATTTTTGGCAAATGATAATGGCAAATGATTACAGTGCCATATTAAATTTACTTCTAAATGTGTTTGAAGTAAAAACGTGAGCCCAGTTTTAGAAAAACAAAATACTAAGTAATGGTAAAGGGGGAAAGGAGCTCTAAGTTAATTAATAGAAAGAAGATAGGGGAGATGAGAGGATTTAGAGGAATGTATAAAATATCCAAAACTTTAAGGAGAAGAGAGACAATATAAAGAAAACTTCTGGCTACCATGAGAATGGGGTGAGCCAAGACCTCGTTGCAATTTGATCAACCCAGAGAGAGAACCCTCTGAGGCTGCGCTGAGAATAGCCACTCTTGGTCATCTTAGTAGCAGGGTCCCTTCCCCATTCTAATGGTGTTATACAGAGAAAAGCAACATGTAAATGAAGAAGAAATGGGGTGGGGTGGGGGAAATATGGCTGAGTTACGTCACCTTGAAGGAAAGATTGGGAGAAATTTGAAAGGGTATATGCAACAAATGATATATCAAGGGATTTGATAGAGCTCTGAAATATTCTACACGTTGTGGATACCTGTTATTTCTTCCACTGGCTTATTCACAACCAGTACCAATAAACCAACCTAGCGGGATGTTCATTTCTATTAGAATCAAATGCCTGGGTGAGATTTTGAACTGAGAAGTGGTAGGACTCACTGTCCTGAGGGTCTAGGCTGGGGACTGGGGTAATGGTAGCAATTGGTTGATTGGTGTCACTACTAAAGTTCAGACTGAAAGGAGAAGGAAATAAGAAGAGAACCACTAGTCAAAAAATAGCCCAGAGTGGTACATGAGAGCTAGAGAAGGGTATGCAGAAAGAGGAAAGATTTAAAGAAGTACATAAATGACTAAATTTAGAAACTACTGGGCTAATGCCAAGCTTTTAAAACATAAAATACATATAATAAATGTATTAAAGGGTAAACACCATTATATACAGAGCTTAGACGTTGTCTATATTTATGGTATATATTAATGGGTGGGGTGGGATATGGAGTAGGAAGCTCTTGTGTTACTTGACCATTAAGAAAGGAAAATCCTCGTGTTCTAATGTACTACTGGAAATAAAGCCTACTCTTTACCTTTCTCTTTACAGTATTGTCAAATGAACCAGGGTAAGTAACCAAGTTCACTATATGCTTCTGCAAGAAACAGCAAATCCAAATTTAAAGAATCTGTTAATAGCTTGAAAATATTTATGGGTTCAATTCACCTAAAGGTGAAGTGTGGTGCTAAAATTAGTTGATGAAATAAAATAGCATAGGGTTTCTGTTTTGAAAGTGCCGGCACAAACAGGATCAGTTATATGACAGTCATAGAATGAGATTAATAAATAACAACAATAATAAAAGCAGAACTCTAAACCCCAGAAAACCAATCTTGCAACAATTACAGGCAGCTTATGGGGTGCCTCTAAACAGTTTTAGCTAAATTCCCTCAGCTCAGCACTGATGACAATAATATGCATTGTGTACACAATTCACTGCACACATTTGAAAACGTACTCGGCTGTATTTTGTATTAATGAATAAGGCTATTGGCTGCACACACCATCGTTAATAGAATTGTTCACAAGTGTGAGGGCACAACAATGTTTCCTTTCTGACGTCCCCCAGGAGAGAGGTAAATTTTGTGGGGATGTTTTAGTTAGCACTGAGACCTCTGTGCTCTGTGGCTATTCGAGTTACACTGTTATGCTTAAGTTCTAGCTACTGAACCAGGAGGGGAAATATATACTGTGAAGGTACTAATTTCCTTAGTCACAATGGTGATGGCTCTCGCCAACCAAATTTGTGTTTGCCTAGTAAGTCCACAGGAAATACAGGTCAGAGAAAGTTGACTAATGATAAATCTCTAACTACTAAATAAAGGAAATATGCAAAACCAGCCAGGCCAGGCTCAATGTCTAATTCCACTGTGCAAGTCATCTAGTCAACCTTGCTCTTGCTGCATGAAATCAACAGTTCATGACTGAGTCCTCATAATGATAAAGCAAGAACTAGAATGTAACAAATGTAGTTGTAAAAATCTACTGCTAATAATGAATGCTATTAACAATCACCTAGAGAAGTCATTCACCTCCACTAATTTTTATCCTTTTTCCTTTCAATATTTTATTGGATTTTATACACACACACGCAAAAAAAAAATCAAATTTCATTTCTATAAAGTGATGTCATCAAGATAATAGTGAGTGAAAACAAGCTGCCCAATGCCTGGCTATTAATGAGTCTTTGAGCACATCAACTGCCAATTTATTTTTAAGTTTCATATTAAAATGTTTCTGCTGTTAAACCAATTATATATTTTTTTCCAAATCAATAACCATTTCTGCTCTTGGCTTTCAAGTGTCCCAGCTTTGCTGTTATTGTTTATTTTGAAACATGTTATTTAAAATAGCAAAGTTGTCACTGTATCTTGTTAAATAGCACTATTATGTTTGATAGCCATTCTATGGAGAAATATTTTGCAAACCACGTTTCTGTGGAGGATCATGGATTTCTACCTCAGTGTCTATAGTGAGCACTCTTCAGTGGTTTTGTAAGCTCTGAAGTAGATGCAATAATGAAAAAATTATGCAATTAAAAATTATTAGTTCAAATTTGGTTTTACCTTTTACTAGTTTTGTGATCTAAGGAAAATTACTTAATTTCTGGGCCCTAATATGTCTCTTTCTGTAGAATAATAGCACATCTTCTATAGGGGATTCAATGAGACAATGTAATATAATGAGATTTTAGGGAAAAGGTTAGCTCTGTTATGAGCGACAGGGATATCACACTGAAGTCCTGCAGGCCAAATCCAGCAGTAAAGGGATTTTGACCAGCTCCCCAGTTAGTTTATTTGCTTGTTTGTTTGTCAATTTGAGCACCCTCCAAGAAGGCACACACCCTCAAGTTTACCACAATCCCCTGCATTCCCTATAATTACCACCTGGAAGCATCATGCATTTTCTAGCTGCCCAATATTTGAGTCTCAACTCTTAGCAGCAAGGCCTGCTTGAGAGGATCAGCTTCTATTCTATGGAGTGGTCATATATGATCAACCAGGTACATGTAAACTGCCAGGGGAAGGGAGTGAGCATGTACTTTCTGTGGAAAAACCCCATGGCAGGTAGACCTCAAAACAGAGAGGCACCCTGACAGAGCTAGCAGGGCTCTGTGGTGTGGCTCCCTGGTAAAAGGAGACAAAGAAGGATGCATGCTTCTGCCTCCTACTCTGCATGGTCCTTCCCTCCTTCCTTCTCTTGTTTTCTAGGTCAGTCTATGCCTTTAGCCTGTATTGTCTTGCTCTCATTTTCCCTCCCTCCCTCCTTCCTTACTTCCTGTCCTTTGGTCAGTCTATCCATGTATCCCTTGGCCAAGCCTCTGCCTCCCACAGCCTCTCTGATGACTCTGTCTCTCTTATTCCTTATCCCTCTCTTCCTTGCTTTTCAATCTGCTGACATTACTGTGTTCATGCCGGGGCTTTAATAAAAGTTTCATGTGACACTCTCAGAGTCCTAGGAGAGCTTCCAGACTTTTTCCAATGAAGTTACCCTGGGCAGACTGGAGTGAAGACAAACCCCAGGGGAACCTGGGGGCTTAGCCCCAAGCAGCCCAACGCAAGCCTGAAAGGGCTTTAAAGTATTATGTTTCATTTTAAAACTTCATGTGAATTTTGTACTCTGTTCCATAAATACGCCCATATTTGTGTTCCCTTTAAAATAATATTTTCCCCCGAATTGTTGAGAAAAATGGATGCTCCTGAAAAATGTGTCATGTTAATTCTGTGATATTCTGTGCCTCTCATTACACCATTGTCTATCACACCATCCCCCAGGGGTTCATATACCTAATGCAAGTCGAGAAGGTCCTTCTCCACTCCCTTATTTCCTCCCAAGTGAAGGATGATCTATTAGGATAACATGTCTGGTCAATCTTGAGGCCTACCTCATTTCCTGCCAGGAGAAGGAGAAGAGCCGTAATCTGCTTGGTAAATTTGAAAGGAAGAAGTGTTCATTGATAGCCCATTCCCTTTATCTTTCTCCAGGGAACAAGCTGCCCAAAGGATGCACAAATGCTATTGGGTTCCTCTAGACCAGGGGTTCTTAACAAGGGGTCCATGAGCTTAAATTAAAATTCAAAAAAACATTATTTTTATGGAGACGTGTTGGTGTGGGTGTGATATATTTGTTAAATAAGACTCAGTATAGTGTGGACTTAGTAAGGGGTCTGTGGTTTTCACCTGACTGGCAAAGGGGTCCATGGAACAAAAAAGGTTAAGAAATCCTGCTCTAGACTATAACATCTAAAGGGGCCTGTTCAAAACCCATCTATGGTGACAGAGGTCGGCAAAGGAAAGGAGCTGATAGGGCACGGGAAAAGTGTTAGATCTGGCTTGTAGTCATATAGGTGTATACCTATGTAAAATTTCATCAAGCTGTAAAAGATTTGGGCACACTACTGTTTATAAGTAAAACATCGCTAAGAAGGCAAAACAAACCAACAATAAACAACTCAAAATTTAACTTTTTTTTTTTTTTTAATGAAAGGAAGGGAGCTTGCCTTCCTCCAAGAATCAGGTTTTCTAATCCTGCCTTTGCCTAGGAGGATTCATCTAATTCTAGGATCTTCCATTTTCCAATATCAGCTTTATTAATGAATGAGGGGATATTCCAATCTCTTGTATACCTTACTGTCTTTTTATTTCTTTCTTGGTTCAGGTGTTGGCTCTGGAGTGTCTAGGTAGTTAGAATGGGCTCCCCTAGAAAACCAGGCTGGCCTGTGACATTTCCTTGTAGCATAGGGTGGGTGAGATGGTGGCCTGGGAGCCCAGAGATATTTTGAGACATATTCCAATGTCAGAGCCATATGCTCCATCAAAGGTATTAGAACATTGTCCCTCTTGTCAACACTTAGCATGTATCAGGTCCAACACCTAGCCCTATGGTAAGGAAAACACTTATCTCAGATTCTACATACATTAGGTACTTCAATAAATGCTATTCCCTTAACTGAGCATTCCCTGTGTTGAGTTTCTGCCTCCCTAAGGAAAATAAGTAATTAATGCATTATATGAAAGTTATGTTTTTAAGAAGAAATAAAAATATTTGTAACATAGTAAGTGAATTTCCAGGTCTCCAACCCTTCATTGAATGTTTTAACCTAACCACGATGAGATATTGCTAAGCCAGGAAACATTTTGTTATATGCCATTTTCACAGGATAGATTCGACAGAAATTGGGTGACAGGCTACATGCAGATGTGGTCAGAGTTCAAGTTATGCTTAATTACAGGCTGTCAGTTATCAAGTGGGAAGTTTGAAATGCAACAGTTAACCAACACACACACAAACCTATTCCAGAAGAAGAAGAAGAAATATATATATATATTTATATATATATATATATATCATATATATTTTAAATAGCATTTAACATTTGCCAAAATGCCCTGGAAAGAAGGCAAAAGAAAAGAAACAAAAGATTGTTTCAAGTGACAAATCTAATTATCTGAGCAAATAAGATAATGCTCATAAGAAATGTGTAGGTATACTATCTTAGTTTCCTTTGCTGCTATGACAAATACCACAGAATGAGTTGGCTTCACCAATGGGAATTTATTGGCTCACAGTTTTGAGGCTAGGAGCTGTCCAAAATCGAGGCATCACACCAGCAAGGGGATGCTTTCTCCCCCAAATCTGTAATATACTGGGGCTGGCTGCTGATGACTCTTGGGCTTCCATGGTTTGCAACCCTGCCTCGAGTCATGTGGCAATGTCCACTCTTCTGACTTCAGCTTCTGGATTCTCCCCATGGCTTTTTCTATCTATATCTAAATTTCTTCCACTTATGAAGGATTCCAGTAATTTGGATTAGGCCCATCTTCATTCAGTAGGGCCATGTCTTAAGTAAAAGAGTATTTTCAAGTGATCCATTTACAATGGGTTCACACCCACAGGAATGTGGATTACAATTAAGAGCATGTCTACACTGAGATACGTAATTCAATCTACTACATATACCAAGGAGGTGGCAATCCACTCATCACAGATGTTCACGAGAATTTACGGAATCAGTCACTACTCCAACCATAAAGGAGAGGGACTAGCCTGATGCTGAAGACAAACAAGGCCTGGGTGAAAGGCCTCCTGGCCTACCCCAGCTGCACTGGCAGGCTGCAGGCAGAGTTGCACAGACTGGAAATTGAAACAAGAACTGACAATGAATGTGTAGGGTCTAAGAGCTTGTACGTGGAAGCCATACTGGATAGATTTCATGCGTGACCTTTAGTGAACTACCTGACTTCTTGGTGTCTCAAGTTTCCTCATCCATAAATTAAGAATGGTAACAGTACCCATCTGATCCTGCTTTTCTGGTGATTAAACAACAGTAAATGTAAATGTCCTTAGAACTAGGCCTGGTGATGGTAAATACTATATGTTAACTACTACTATTTTTCTCCATCCACACTGAGGTGATTAGGACATCTTTTCATTAGTAACACCATCTGCAGATTTAGAGAAGCATACATACACACACCAATGTAGATTTCTATCTCTGTATAAATCCATTAACATTGCTGTGTCATTCTTTACATGGTTTTGCTCTGTACACATTGTGTCCAAATAACTAAATCGTTAGTTGTGCCAAAGGCATCTAATTGAGCATATGCTGTCACATTCTTAAAAGATAAATGTCTATAGAATATGCAATGATACACATGGAACCTCACATGCAAGAAAATTCTAAAGTCCCCAAACTTCCTTTCATTTTCTACATTGCAGCTAATTTTTAACCTCTGCCTCTCCGACTACTACAGAGTTATGTAGTATGAGTATTCCCCAATCATTTCAGCCCTGGACTCCATGTTTTATAAACTCCAACCCCACTAAAATCTGCACTTGATTACTTCCTTGGTGAGAAATACCAGACGGCATATATTCAAAGGTTTCTTTGGGTGTGGGCAGCTTTTCTTGTTCAACTACTCTGTAAACTTGTTGAGGGTAAGAAACAAAATTACATACCTCTTCCTCATACAACATACTCTGAACTCATTAGGTACTGGCAGATGAATTGAGCTATCCTATAGAACTCTATTTCTTTCATACTTTCTATATTTCAAGCACGATGCAGGGGTTTTTTACATGTATCATGTTATTTAATACTAAAAAAAAAATTTATTATTCCCAATTTGAAGATAAAGGAAACTAAGGCTTAGAACGTTGAAGCTCAAGATTCATGGAGAAGCTAGAATTCAATCACAGACCATTTTCACCCCATAGCCTGGGGTTCACTATTTTAACTCGACCGATTTATAAATGAGCCTCTTCCACCATACCTCTTTCAGTCTGCCATCTCACACATCATCTCTTGCTTGGGTTGTGGTGGTAGGTTTCTAAGTGCTGTCTCTCATCTGACCTAGAGAGAATGTGGGAATTGGGATTCTGAGAGAGATTTTGGAAAGGGTCCCCCCAGGAAGGGAGTGGAGAGTGGGGACACCAGCAGTATATTCAGGCAGTTCCAGCCTGGACAGAGGTTGGCCTGGTCTCAAGCTTGCTTTTTCAGCATTCCTTCAATCGTACAGGCTTTTCCCTAGGGTCTCCAAATTCCAGCACTTTACTAGGTTCTTGGGGCACTGAGATCAATAAAGCATGGTTAAAGTACTAAAAAGCTCACAGTCAAATGGAGGAGAGACAAAACAAAACAAAACAAAACAAAAATACCTTTTGAGCAACGAGTGCCTGGGGGAAGGAGTGCCTGTGTCAGAAAATTAGGGGAGGTTTTCATGACTTAAAAAATACTAGCAGAGGGTCATGAGAGACAGACCAGGACTCACTATGAGAAGGAACAAAAAAAAACAAATAGCACTTTTTGAAGGGGAAAACTACTCTAACAAAGACAGAAGGACAAAGTCATGGGGTGCACATTTGGATGTTCAATCATTCAGACAGAGTTTATTTAGTAGCTAACATGTGCCAGGAAGCACTTATAATGCTAGAATTACAAAGATGAATGGGGCATGGCCTCTGCACCGTCCAGGTGGGTAGAAAAACATGCACCATGCAATATGAATAATTACAAGGCAAGGTGATTAGTGCTACAGGACGGAATAAAATTAATGTTTGTACAAAATCACAGAATAGTTGATTCTGGCTGAAGGAATTGGAGAAGGTTTGGACAAGATGCCAGGGAATAGGGCCTTGGTGTCAGAATTTTCCAAGTGACAGAGGGGAGAAGGGCTTTTTTTTTTTTTAAAGGGTTGACTAGACCAGTGGTTTTCAAAGTGTGGTCCATGGACCAACAGCATTGATATCCCAAGGGAACTTTTTAGAAATGTAAACTTTTGAATCCCATCCCCAGTCCTACTGAATCAGAAATTCCGAAGGTAGGATATAAGAATCTATGCTTTAATAAGTCATCTAGGAGATTTTGATGCACACTCAAGTTTGAGACACCCCCACCCCCACCCCCAGACCACAGTATAAAGTGAATGACAAGAGGTAGAAGAGAACTGGCAAGAAATAACCTTTTATTGTAAACGGGAACCAATTCATGATGGATCTTTTAAGCCATGCTGAGAAATGCCATTTTTAACATGATAATAGCTACCTTTTTTTGTGTGTTAAACAAAAAATTTTGCCTAAGTTTTCATTCACTACTCAAAATGGCTCCTTGTCATAGGCACTTTGTTTTTGCTCCTTTCAGAATATGAGGAATCTGAGGTACAGAAAGGCTCACAGAAGTAGTACGCAGCCTAAGCAGAATTTGAATTCTTCATCATACCCTGGAACCTTCCAAATAACCACTTTGCTAAACTGTCTCCTATGGAAAGTGTCTGTGTAATGGGTTCACTGGGGGAGAGTGTTATGATATAGGAGGTGCCAATGCAAAGTACCAGAAATATGTTGGCTTTTATAAAGGGTATTTATTTGGGGTAAAGATTACCCTCCCAAGGCTGTCAAAAGTCCAACTCAAGGCACCGTAAGAGGTGCTTTCTCACCAAAGTCAGTTGCCAAGTGTTGAAGCAAGATGGCAGCTGATCTCTGGCTGGTCTCTGCCTTCTCATCTGGGCTCACCCTTTCCTCTTCAGCTCTGTGGGTGCAGCCTCTTGAGACTTTGTGCTTAAGTGATTCTGTAGTCCTCTCTCTCCTGGCAAAGGCTTGTTTATTTCTGGTCCTCCTATATCAGTCTCAGCTGTTCTGGTCTCTTCTCAATCTCAGCTGTAAGCTATCAGGCAAATGGTTCATCTCTCCCTAGGGAGAAGGCTCTCCTTTCTGTCACATGGCAGAATCAAAAATGACAAAGCTCTCTCTTCCTGTGTCTGTCTGAGTGAGTGTCCATTTATATCAGACCCAGTAAGGGGGCTGGAACTCAACCTAAGTCATGCCTCCCTGATGTAGTCTAATCAAAAGCCGAAAGCAATCTCATCAAATAATCTAATCAAATGCCCCTCAGCTGAATTTAATGCAATCAAAGTGTCTCACACCCAGAGGAATAGATTGGTTTACAAACATAATCTTTCTCTTTTTGGGATTCATAAAATAATCTCAAACTGCCACAGAGGGTTTGAAGTAGATCTGTGGTCATTTGAGTGAGTTAAGAAGGTCCTCCTGGCTGTGGCTGGAGGGAACATCTGGACAAGCTTAGTGTTTTGATGACAAGGTCAATGGCGAAAGCGGAGCCTCACAGAGGGGTATGGGATCTGTCATAAAAAAGCACTAAAATGAAAGTTTTAATGTGTTCACACCATCCAACATTTCACAGCATTTGTGATAGTAAATGTGAGCAGCTCTGAGACCAGAGGCTTGTTGAAGTAATTATTCATTAGCGGGCTGTTTTTTCTTTTCTTTTCTTCTTTTTTTTTAAGCTTGTATTCTAAAGGCAGGCCTTTCCTTTTCAAGACCATTACTTTTCAACCCATTTAGTGTTTCCTTGTAGGGTCACAATGTTAATTTTAAGGTTATGTTTTAATGGCTTTCTAAATGACACTTTCATTGTACTAAAATGAATGCATCTAGTCACTCTTGCAGGTGGATATGTACTATTGACTTATAGTTAGAAGGGTATGAAAATTTCCAAACTGTTAATTTGAAAATGTATTAATAACCTGCATATTTAAAGCAGTGCTGTTTTCACCAAAGCTATTTAATGTTTGAGAAAGCTGCATATAAATTGCTTTTTGAATCCCCTTTAGACAATTGCTTTTGCTCATTTTAAAATTCCCTAATTCTCATTGAGAGCTTCATTTTTAAAAGGGGCTGCTTTCATAGAAGTTACACATTTGGGAATTATTTTTTGCTTGTGCTAAACCAACCAATATCTTATTCTTGGCACAAATCAAAATGATTAATCTGTTTTGGCCAAATATGCCTTTCTCGTGACCTCATGGAATCTTGTTTGGGAAGCTTCAGGTCCTAGTGCAGTTTTTGATTAAGTGTAAAGGCAGGGGAAAAAACATACCTGTGAATCCACTTTTATATCTAATGAATTAACGGTTCCTCTGAAAACGTACTGACTTTAGAGACTGTCAAAATATCTAGGCATGAAAATATAAGTGGAAAGAATAATACAGTAGTCTGAAGCCATCAGCATTTGCAGAAGTTGATCTTATCCATCTACCTTAATAAGCCTAGCACCCCAGAAACCTTGACTATCTAAATTCTTCCTTAACGCACAACCGCAATTTAAAGTGATAACCCTTGTGGCATTCTTGATGCAATTTTTAAGGTAAAACAAATTGGATATGGGTTATCTTGAAATTAAACCAAAAAAAGTGACTTGCTAAATATTCCAAACAGTCCCATAAGGTGACAACATTACAGTTGTCTTTGTTTTATTTTTCATTATTATAGTATTATCAGCATTCCTACTATTAGAAATGAATGTGTTTCCTTTAGTCTGTTATTTTCTAGTTTATAATTCTTCCATCTTTAAGAGACAAGGATGGTTTAGAGATCAGGGCAAAATAACGCTGTGTGTTTTTCCTGGTTTATCTTATTTAACACAAAGGTAAAAGCAGTATCAAGTGCATTTAAAGGGAGAAAGGAATTCGTAAAAGGGCAAGCTATAAGAAATGTTTGAAAATAGAGAAGTGTAATGGTTAATTTCACATGTTAACTTGACTAGGTTGTTGTTTAGTCAAATACTGGCCTAGTTATTGCTGTGTTAGTATATCTTAGAGGGAATTGGCATCTACAATCAGTTAAATTTAAGAGATTACCTTTCGTAGTGTGGGTGGACTTCATCCAATAAATTGGAAGTGAGGGTTCCAGCTATCAAAACAATTTCTGCCTCAAGACTTCAACATCACCTTTACTGGAATTTCCAGCCTATGATCTGCCCTACACAATTCAGACTTGCCTGCCCCCAAAATCGCATGAGCCAATTCCTTATAATAAATATAATATGTAAATATGTATTTGTATTAAATATATCCTATTCGTTCTCTTTCCCTGCAGAACTATGACCTGTGCAAGTGGACACCCTGACCATTTGTCCAGAAAAGGGTTAGAATTTGAAAGCTGGAAAGAGGAAAGGTGTAGTAGGATTGGTTTAGTATATCTCATAGAGTCAACTCCTTCTTCCCCAGCAACTGCCTCCTTGAATTATACCCAATGTTCTATTCATATCATTCCCTATCCCTGACCTAAGCATGCATTTATATCTATGCCTTGATTTGCCATACTTTAGGAATAGCTCATCATATATCCATAGAAGTTAGAACTCTCAGCTTCTCAGAATGTGCATGACATTTTAAAGTTTGCTGCAAATTCAATGAAATATGGCACCTGACATCATCCCTCATTGTGTGCTGTACATGTACCAACTCCTTACTAGATTATAAACACTCTGGGATAGGAGATGGTACTTTTATAACCCTCACAGCACCTAGCACAGTGCTCTACTCATAACAGATGTTCAGAACAGTTTTATCAAGGAAGGATTGAATGGTAGAACTGAAATGAAACTTAAAGCAATGATGCTCACTTCTATAAACCACACAAGTATATTACATGGCAGGCAACCATCCAATAGAGACATGGGTATTGAATGCCTATAATGGGAAGATATTCTGCTAGGATGTGAGCTTTCTACAAAATTTTATTTTATATCAATTTTGACCTGCAATGTATGAGAGGAAGTGACATAAATAATTATAACCCAAGATGGACATAAAATGAAACAATACAGACAAATTGCTATGGGAGTCGCGACTTAATATTAGGGAGATGGCCCAAGATGGTATGTGGCAAAATCTTCTGTCTTTATGAAAACTTTTATGGATTTTGCTTTTATTTCTAAGACTCCTAGAATTTTAAAGATTGGAGACACCGTCAAAATAAACTTTTCTCTAACTCTTTGTTTTACATATGAAGAATATGAGATCCCAAGAAAAATGAAGAGTCCAAGACCATGCAGTGAATCTTCTTAGAAAATCCATATCACTTGACTACTCGACAAGTGCTAGTCCAAGTTCAATGAAATACTGCTGCTCAGTATTCAGATAAAATACCCAGACGAACATATTTATATAAAAGAAAAGGGAAAAAACCCACTTTTACTAATTCAGGGCTCAAACCAGATTTATTTAGAATGACATGATCAATAAATCTACCTTTTCAATAGAATTACAAAATTCGTTACCAGTGTTAAAAGCTGTTGAAGGTAGTGTAAGTTGTTCTATATATAAATATAAATGTGTTCTCTTTTTAGGTACTTTTGGCAGAATCATTTCCTTTCTGCATATACCTTTGATCTATATAGAAAGCAGAATTTCAGATTCATTTGTCTTCTTTTGACAAAGAATAAAATGCACTGGGAGGATATGAAGTGAAATATTTTGGTGGCTTAGTTAAATAGATATAAAGTGGAGTGTGAGGCACCCTTTCAAAGTGGGATTTCTTACACACATCCAGGCCTGTGCTATACACAAGGAATGACACTAAAAAAAGATGTTGGGGATTATTTATTTTTGTACTCCTCCCTTACTGAGTACTATAACTGGCTTATCACAACTTGAAATAGGCTTTTAAGATCATGGGTCAATAAGATAGAGGGAAGCACAGCCAGAATTTGAACAGTACATAGAAAGACTATAGTAGGGGGCAGAAGACTCAAACAAACAGGGTAAATATTTTAGGTGAAGTGGAGGAAGAAATGATTCTGCAGATGATAACGATATTCTTCTTGTGGTTCACTGCTTCCTCAGGTATTACTTTGCACATCAATATAAACTTGGTTAATCTGCCTTGTTGAGAAACAATCAATATACATCCACAACTGAAATGCTATTTGAAGCCCATGAAATTCTGTTTAATGTGGACACATCTTTCAAGATAAGAGCTGGCTCTTGGAATAGGCAAATCATGATGATTCGGGGGGCACAGAAAGTCCTTGACTCTCCCAAATGTATTACTTTCAATTAGCTACAAGACTGACCTCCAAATCTGCTTGGCTTCTTAATTCTGCCATCAGTTATTCCTACGAGTTAGGTATTAACAACCAAAGGTCACCATTAAAATGTACACATGCTATGTGGGAGGGGACTGTGGAACATTAACATCCATTTACACATTTGCTTGGATTTATTAAGCTCATAAGCTGTCACTTGAGAGCACAGCCTACAGGGAAGAGAATGGACAGAGCAGGTGAGTCTGTGTGGGGAGTTGAGGAGAAGATGGAAGGAAGGAAAAGGACAATTCAGTAATGGAATACATGCAAATGTCAAACGAGGCACCCTGAAATTTGGCCACCATAAACCCTAGCAGGAAATATTTAGGAACAAGCTGCCTAATAGAATAACATTCAATAGGCTTAGCATATTGCTCAAGCATGTGAATATTGAGAGATTCACTTAACTTCATTTCTTGCATGTAATTAGTAAGGTAAATACACAAATGGGGACCTTAGGACTCAAAAATCGAAGATTCTAATGATGCTTTACTAAGGTTTGGATTTCAACCATAGATTTATTTATAAATTAAAGTGCGTGGAATGTATCCATTAGCTCAAGTGCAAGACGACAGACCGAAATCTGAAATCAAGTAATTTAATCTCTCTGCCTCATTTTATCCATCTGGAAAAAAAAAATAGCTATAGCTATTTCCTACCAATTCTCACAGGGTTGGTACAAGATTTAAATGAGCTTCGCAATCTTTTTTGAGATTCTCTAGAAGCTGCTTGCAATATATCAAAGTATTTAAACTGTGTTCCCCATTGTATAAATTCAAAGTACTTGTCAGCACCCCATGAATGTTTTACTAAGGTCACTTGAAGGAAACACACTTATTCCAGGTTTCTATTTTCCACTCTAATCTATATAAAGTAAAGTTTTTGATCCTATCAGCTGTTTGATCTTGGGAGTTATAATCAAGGAGTTTCCTATAAAAAGAAAGAAAGGACTATGTACTCGTAGAGACTTTCAAAGGTGCTGCACTAAGAAACTGAAACCAGAAGTGCTAGCCCCCTCACTCCTCTACTGCCTGGGGCTACTAAGCGAGACTCTAAGACTCCCTTCCCTGGGAGATGGAGAAACATAATCTGGCTCCTGACCAGCTCTCCCATCTGCCCAGGTTCTCCTCTCCTTCCCTCTCACTATGCCCTTGCCCTGCAGGCCTTCTTTCTGTTCCTCAAACACGCAAGCTACTTTTAGCTTCAGGGTCTTTGCACTTGCTATCCAGGCTGCCTGGTATGTTCTTCTGTCAGATCTTGGCCTCGATGGCTTTTTCTTCCCATTCAAAGCCACAACTAAAAAGTCCTCTTTTCAGAAGCAACTTTCCTGACCAGCCACCCCACCATCCTGCCTAATTTTTTGCATAACACAGCACCCTGCTTTATTGCTTTCGTAATATTCAACTGCTATCTGATACTGTCTTATTTATTCATTTATTTATCGTGCTCCCCACCTCTACTGGTATGTGGTCTCCATGAAATCAGAGACTTTGTCTGCTGAAAGTCTAGCACTGAAAAACAAAATTCAACAAAGTGATCTGGACACATAGGGATCCTAGGCGATTGTTTATTAATGAAATGAAATGAATTATTTGGGGATCGGAAGCTAAGGGCTTTTTTTTGCAGCCATGCTCCTAACTGAATCTGTAAACTTAGACAAGTCCATTAGCACATTGGGCTTGGATTCTTCATTCCAGAGCTGGATATATGAAACATATGTTCTTCGGCCCGCCCCTGTGCACCCATCATAGGCAACTTGAGTCCATTTCTAAAACTCACTCTATCCCACCAAACCATATGGGTCTCCCATTCTTTGTCAATACAGCCCACCTGGCAGCCACTGTTAAGAGTTTTCAGATGGCATTTGAAATAAAAATTTTCTGCCCCCTCTTCATTAGATGATTTCTAATAATCCTTTCAGGCTCTTCTCAAATATCTATGGGTTAGGAAGAAGGCCAAGGAAAATCAGACATTAAAATCCCTTCTACTTCTGTATCTCTGTGTCAGAAGTAATAATGTGAAAATTTCTCAAACCCAAAGTGCCGCAAAATTGTATCTATGCACCAGGACCTAGAAAAAGGGCAGCAAGAGGTATCACCAAGGGATCTAAGTGTCTCAGAAAGGCAATTTCGAGGACTCTACTTATTTTTCTCTTCTTCCACATGTCTCCAAAGTACAGATAAGTCTTCCAACATTATTAGGAAGAAAAAAACTTCACCTTTATGCTTTTTCCCTCAATTCAAACCCTCATTCAGTGATTACAGTCAGGAGGAGTGCATCAGAATTTTTTAGCAGGAATTTCCATATCCATCCTTACTTGTCTACTGCTTTCCCCACTGTGCTGTCATTGTTCAAGCCTCATTACCTCTCAGCGATATTTGGTCTCTCATCCTCTAATCTGGCTTTCCCTAAGCTTCCCACCACACTGCACTGGACTGTAGTTTAAAAAACAAAATCCCTACCTCTCTGACCATATCATTCCCTCATTTAAAATCTTTCAATGTCTTGCTGTCTCATTCAAGCTGTTATGGATTGAATCAGGCCCAAGTCTTAATCTGTGTTCCTCTGGGTGTGAACCCATTTCAAGATATTATGATTAGTTAAGGTTTGGCCATGCTGAAGGAGGGTGGGTCTTAATCCAATATGGCTGAAGTCCTTATAAGAAAAGGAAATTGGACATGGAAGGAGAAGTCAGAAGCAGCCAGAAGTCAGCAGAAATCAGAGGAGCAGGCACAAGGAGAGAGAGCTTGTCATGAAATAGAGAATTGCTAATTGCTGGAATGCTACAGACTCCAGGAGAAATCAAACCCTGTCAATACTTTGATGCTGGATTTCTAGCCTACAGAAACGTTAGACAATAAATACCTGTTGTTTAAGCCAACCCAATGGGTGGTATTTGTCATTGCAGCTCTGGCAAACTAAAACACACACTAACACCTACACATTTTAACTGCACCTGAAGAGCCTTTGCTGACCTGGCCACATCATGGCACTTTCCTCACTCTTTGCCATGCTGCCTGGCCTGCATTGCCTCTAAGTATCACTTCTCTTCCCTACTTTCACTGTCTTCTTCCCCATTCTAACCTGCCTGGTTCAGCCTTTGAAACTTGACTCCAACTTCATTTCCCCTTCAGGTCTTCTCTATGCTCCAGCTGCATCCCCAGGTTGCGATAAGAATTCTTCAATAGAAACATATCAAACTGTGATGATATTTGTGTGTGTGTGAAGCATTTGTAACAAATTATGAAAGACCACGGTCAAAGTATTACTACTTAATTATATCTTACATTTGGTGTATTTTCCCCCAACCTACCCTATCATCTTTTTTTTTGTTCATAAACCATATAATTTTTCTAAAGTGTACAATCAATGACATTTGGTATAATCACCGAGTTGCACATTCATCACTTCAATCAATATCAGAGCATTTTCATTACTCCAAGGGAAAAAAAAACAATAAAAACAAACCACTATCATATCCATATGTTAGCACTACTAATTACAAATCCTATGATGTGTTTTCACCATTTCTATTCATTTCCAAACATTTACAAACAACTTATTACCTTTTCTACACAGATTAAAACTCAGCTTTTTTTCCATTCTCTGACCACATTCTTTTCTATGGTGACTTATATTCTAGCTATTAACGCCGTGAGTCCCATGTTATATATTTTAGCTTTCCTTCTAGCAATATACATGACCTTTCAGTTTCAACCATTGTCATACCCATATAATAGCACTGCTAGTTACAAACACTATGATGTGCTTTCACCATTTCTATTCATTTTCAAAGATTTACAAACAATTTTTTTTTTTTTTTACAAATTCTGCACAGATTAACCCCCAGCTTTCTATTCTCTAACCTCATTCTATTTTCTGGTGACCTGTATTCTAGTTATTAACTCCATGAGTTTACACAATATATTTAGTTCACAGTGGTGAAATAATTGAGTATCTGTACTTTGGTGCCAGAATTGTTTCACTCAACATAATGTCCTCCAGGTTCAATTACGTTGTCATATGCTTCATGACTTCATTTCTTCTTACAGCTGTGTAATATTCCATTGTGTGTATACACCACAGTTTGTTTAACCATTCATCAGTTGATGGACACCTGGCTTGTTTCCATCTTTTGACAATTGTGAATAATGTTGTTATGAAATCAGTGTGCAGATGTCTGTTCATGTCACTGCTCTCAGTTCTTCTGGTTATATACTTAGTAGTAGTATTGCCAGGCCACATAGTAGATCTATACCTAACTTCCTTAGGAGCCCTCAAACAGGCTTCCACAGTGGCTGTATCATTCTACATTCCTGCAAACAGTGAATAAGTGTTCCCGTCTCTCCACATCCTCTCTAACATTTATAGTTTTCTGTTTTGTTAATAGTGTCTATTCTAGTAGGTGTGAAATACTATCTCATTGTATCTTTGATTTGCATTTCTCTAATAGTCAGTGATGTTGAACACTTTTTCATGTGTGTTTTTTGTTGTTGTTGTTTTGTTTTGTTTTTTACTATTTGTATTTCTTGTTTAGAAAAAAGTCTATCCAGGTCTTTTGCCCATTTCTTAATTGAGTCATTTGTCTTTTTATCGTTGAGTTGTAGGATCTCTTTATACATCATGGATATTAGCGCCTTACAGTATATGTGATTTCCAAATATTTTCTCCCATTGAGTAGGCTGCATTTTTATCCTCTTCACAAAGTCTTTTGAGGTGCAGAAGTGTTTAATTTTGAGGAGGCCCCATTTATCTTTGTTTTCTTTTGTTGCTCATGCTTTGGGTATAAGGTTTAACAGACCCCCATCTCCTACAAGGTCATGTAGACGTTTTAAGGATGGTTTTGGCTATTCAGGACTCCTTTCTCTTTCAAATAACTGATTATTTCTCTAGAGTAGGCTGTTGGAATTTTTATTGGTATTGCATTGAATCTACAAATCAATTTGGGTAGAATTGGCATCTTCACTATGTTTAGTCTTCCAATCCATGAACACAGAATGTCGTTCCATTTGTTTAGGACTTCTTTGATTTCTTTTAGCAGTGCTTTGTAAATTTCTGAATATAGATCCCTTACATTCCAGGTTAAATTAATTCCTAGATATTTGAGTCTTTTTGTTGCAATTGTAAATGGAATTATTTTCTTGAATTCCTCCTTAGCTTGCTCATTACCAGTGTATAGAAATGCTACTGATTTTTGCGTGTTGACCTTCTATCCTGTCACTTTGCTGCACTCATTTTTAGTACTAATAGCTTTGTTGTATATATTTTGGCATTTTCTAAATATAGGATCATGTCATCTGTGAATGGTGAGAGTTTTACATCCTCTTTCCCAATTTGGACACTTTTTCTTTTTCTTGTCTAATTGCTCTAGCTAGAACTTCTAGCACAATATTGAATAACAGTGGTGACAGTGGGCATCCTTGTCTTGTTTCTGATGTTAGAGGGAAAGCTTTCAACCTCTCACCATTGAGTACAATGCTGGCTGTGGGATTTTCATATATGCACTTTATTATGTTGAGGAAATTTCCTTCTATACCTATCTTTTGAAGTGTTTTTATCAACAAAGGATGCTGGATTTTGTCAAATGCCTCTTCTGCATCAATCAAGATGATGACTTGGTTTTCCCCCTTCGATTTGTTAATGTGGTATATTATGCTAATTGATTTTCTTAGGTTGAACCACCCTGGCATACCAGAAATAAAACCCTCTTGATAGTGATGTATAATTCTTTTAACATGCTGTTGGATTCTATTTGCAAGTATTTTCTTGAGAATTTTTGCCTCTAGCTTCATTAGAGAGATTGGTCTGTAATCTTTTTAAATTGTAGTATCTTTATGTGGCTTTGGTATTAGGGTGATGTTGGCTTCATAAAATGTGTTGGGTAATTTTCCCTCCTTTTCAACTTTTTGGAAGAGTTTAAACAGGATTGGTATTAATTCTTCTCAAAATGTTTGGTAGAATTCACCTGTGAAGCCATCTGTCCTGGACTTGTCTTTGTTGGAAGATCTTTGATGACCGATTTAATCTCTGTACTTGTGATTGGTTTGTTAAGTTCCTGTATTTCTGGTAGAGTCAATATAGGTTGTTCATGCATTTCTAAGAATTTGACCATTTCATCTAGGTTGTCTAATTTGTTGGCATACAATTTCTTATAATATCCTCTTATGATCCCTTTTATTTCTGTGGGGTTAGTCGTAATGTCCCCTCTTTCATTCCTGATTTTATTTGCATCCTCTCTCTTTCTAAGCGTTTGTCAATTTTTATTGATTTTCTCAAAGAATGAGCTTCTGGTTTTGTTGATTATCTCCATTGTTTTTTGTTCTCAATTTCATTTATTTCTGCTCTAATCTTTGTTATTTCTTTCTTCCTCCTTGCTTTGGGATTGGTTTGCTTTTCTTTTTCTAATGTTTCCAGTTGTTCAGTTAGATCTTTGATTTTTGCTCTTTCTTCATTTTTAATATAGGTATTTAGGGCTATAAATTTCCCTCTCAGCACTGCCTTTGCTGTATCCCATAAGTTTTTCATTTGTTTGTTTGTTTGTTTGAGATGCCAGGGCCAGGGAATAAATCTGGGACCTCATATGTGGGGAGCCAGAGCACAAACACTGAGCTACATTACTCCCCCATGCTGGCTTTTTCATTTTGTTTGTTTTTTTGTTTGTTTTGTTTTTAGGAGGTACCAGGCATAGGACCTAGAACCTTGTATTTGGGAAGCAGGCACTCAACTGCTTGAGCTACATCCACTCCCTACTACCCTACAAGTTTTGATAAACTGTGTTCTTGTTTTCATTCCTCTCGAGATATTTACTAATTTCTCTTGAAATTTCTTCTTTGACACACTGATTGTTTAGGAGTGTGTTATTTAGCATTCATATATTTGCAAAATTTCCTCTTTCCACCTATTATGGATTTCCAGCTTCATTCCATTATGATCAGAGAAGGTGCTTTTTTATAATTTCAGTCTTCTTAAATTTATTGAAAGCTGTGTTGTGGCCCAAGATGTGGTCTATCCTGGAGAAAGATCCATGAGCACTTGAGAAGAATGTAAATCTGCTGATTTGGGGTGCAATGTTCTGTATATGTCTGTCAGGTCCAGCTTGTTTATCATATTGTTCAATTTCTCTGTTTCTTGTTGATCTTATGTCTAGTTGTTCTATTTATTGATGTGAGTGGTATGTTGAAGTCTCCAGATACTGTTGTAGAGACATCTGTTTCTACTTTCAGTTTTGCCAGTTTGTGTCATGTATTTTGTGGCACCCTGGTTAGGTGCATAGATATTTATGACTGTTACTCCTTCCTGGTGGATTGGCCCTTTGATTAATATATAATGGCTTTCTGCATCTCTTATCACTTTTTTTTGCATTTAAAGTCTGTTTTGTCTGACACTACTGATATAGCTACCTCTGCTTTCCTTTGGCTACTATTTGCATGAAATATTTTTTCCTAACCTTTCACTTTCAGTCTATTTGCATCCTTGGGTCTGAGGTGAGTCTCCTACAGACAGCATATGAATGGCACATGTTTTCTTATCCATTCTGTCAGCCTATGTCTTTTGATTGTGGAGTTTAATCCACTAACATTCAATTTTATTACTGTAGAGGCATTACTTACTTCAACCATTTTATCCTTTTGCCTTCATGCATCATATCTTATTTTGGTCCATCTTTTTATCTTTTTGGTTATCCTTTCCGAGAGTCTACATTTCTATACTCTCCTCCAAGCTTCTCTCTCTTCTTTTTTCTTTTCTGGCTGCAGAACTCCCTTTAGTGTTTCCTGCAGAGCTGGATGCTTGTTTACAAACATTCTTAGTTTCTGTTTATCTGTGAATATTTTAAGCTCACTGTCATATTTGAAGGACAGTTTTGCTGGATAAAGACTTCTTGACTGGCAGTTTTTCTCTTTCAGTACCTTAATTATATCATACCACTGCCTTTTCACCTCCATGGTTTTTGAAGGGAAATCTGCACTAAGTCTTATTGGATGTCCCTTGTGTGTGATGTTTTGCTTCTCTCTTGCTGCTTTCAGAATTTTCTCTTTATCTTTGGCATTTGGAATTCTGAATATTACGTGTCTTGGGGTGTGTCTATTTGGATTTATTCTAAGTGGAGTATGCTGTGCTTCCTGGATGTGTATGTTCATGTCTTTCATGAGAGTTGGGAAATTTTTTGCCATTATTTCTTCAATTACTCACTCTGCCCTTTTTTCCTTTTCTTCTCGTTCTGGAACTTCCATAACATGTATGTTGGTGCGGTTTGTGCTATCATTCAATTCCCTGAGCTGCTGCTCAATTTTTTCTGTTCTTTTCTCTCTCTGTTCTTCTCTCTTTTCAATTTCAGCTGTTCTTTCCTCTATGTTGCTCATTTTTTTCCCCATGATTTCAAATCTGCCGTTGTGTGTTTCTATTTATTTTTTATCTCACTTGTTATGTCTTTCATTCCCATAAGCTCTGTTATTTTTCTATCCAAGATTTCAAATTTTTCTTTTTCTTACCCAGTGTCTTCTTAATGTATTTTATTTCTTTAGCCATGTTTCCTTCAATTCCATGATTTGATTTAGGAGATTTGAATGAACCTCATTGATTAGCTGTTTCAAGTCCTGTGTCTCATCTGGAGCTTTGATTTGTTCCTTTGCCTGAGTCATATCTTAATTTTTCTTAGTATGGCTTGTAAATTTCTGCTGATGTCTAGGCATCTGATTCTGATGCTGAGTTTACTCTATATTCAGTTTCTCTCTCTTGCCTAGACATTTACTGTTAAGTAGCTGTGTGCTACCACAATTCATTTACTCTTGGTTTAACCTGTTCTAAATATTTAGGATTGTCCCTGCTTTAACTGCTCAAACCAGGGCTAAGGACCCAGTAATGGGGTTCAGGGCAGTTGCAAAGGGCCTTGGAGAGGGGGCCAGTAAAGATACCTGCTTGCCTCTTATATTTATGTATTATTATTTTTCTCCTTTTCATGCACTTTTCTGGTCTGGCCATCCAATGGTGATCTTTGGAAGACCTCTCAACTCAGACCTCAGGTGCTAGGGGGGGATAGTTTCAGTGTAACTATGTGGTGGGGGTGCAGAAGCAATGTCCTCAAGGCAGGCCAAGCCTCACAAACAAACTTTCTCAGAAGCTGCTCTCTTCCCTTGGCTGGCTCACCCTCACTCGCTCTGCCTCCTCAGCAACCAGCCCTTATCAGTAGGTAGGGTGTTTGAGCAGGCAGATTATCTTTACCTCCCTGCTGGCCCCACCCAGCCGGGAAGTATGGGACTCCTCCAATACAGCAGAACAAGTTTGCTGGCCAAAATCTGAAATTGCTGTAGGCTGTGTCCCTCCATGTCCCCTTTCTTGGGGAAGGGGACCCCTGCAACCCCCTAAGTCTGCAGCTACTACAGCCCACAGCTATGCAGTCCATAGACTGCTGATTGCTCTGAAGGTGGGGGAGATGGGCGCCCACTGCTGCTTCTGCATCATGGGACTTTTCAGCCAGCTGAGACTCCTTTCCTTTGCCCCTATCTCTTCTGGGTGGTGTTTTGCTTTTCCCTGGTGTCCTGAGCCCCAGAGCAGCCCTCCAGACAGTCTCTGTCTGTCCTTTAACTATATTTTTCTGGTAGAGAAGTGATCCCTCTGCCTCTCTAATCCTCCATCTTACCAGAAGTCCCGTGTCTATACTTACTGCATCACTTGTCCCATTATCTTGTCACTCTTTCTCAGTTTCCTTCTTCCATCAGTTGGAGTTTTTAGAGAACAGAAAGGCTGACTGTTATCTCTGCCTCCTCTGGGGCAAGCACAATGGCCTCCACAGAGTAGGTATTTAATAAACATATTCTGATAAATGGATCTTTTAAAAATGTGACCTTTTTTCTGATTTGGGGGTCTGCCTGTCTCTGAACATTTTCCTTTTTCACTATAACAAATCAGTACCCAGAAGAGTGCTTGCGACATAATATATGCATATATGAATTTTAAATGTATTTTTATTTACATTAAATTTACATGTCCCAAGCAATATTCTAAATACTTTACAAATATTAACCAAATTTATCTTTATAAAACTGTTCCAATTGCCAAAAATTAGAGGTAATTGAGATGTCCTTCAAGAGATGAATGGGAGAAAAAACTGTGGTACATCCAGAAAGTGGAATATAATTCAATAATAAAAAGACATGAGCTATCAAACCACAAAAAGGCACGGAGGAAACTTAAATTCATAATGCTAAGTGAAAGAAGGCAAACTTTCTCAGAATATGACATTACGGAAAAGGCAAAACTATGGAGAGAGTAAAAAGATCAGTAGTTACCAGGGTTTTGGAGGGAGAAGAGGAGGGATGAATAGGTGGAGCATAGGGCATGTTTAGGCAGCAAAATTATTCTGTATGATAAAATAATGGTGGATAAATAACATTACACATTTGTCAAAACCCTTAGAACTATATAATACAAAGAATGAACCCGGATGTAAACTTTACACTTTATTTAATAACAATGTAACAACATGGGTTCATCAAATGTAATAAATGTGCCACACTAATGCAACATATTAATTAAAGGGGGAACTTCACCAAGGGGATGTGGGGAAAATACATGGGAACTCTGTACATTCTGCACAATTTCTCTGTAAATCTGAAGCTATTCTAAGACATAAAGGCAATTTTTTTAAAAAGCCACTCTTTAACTCAGATACCACTAATGTTTGCATTTTACAGATGAGGAAAGAGAAGCAGAGAGGAGCCAAGCCACTTGCCAAGGGTCACACAGTTAATAAGAGGTGGAGCCTGGACAGGCACCCAGGCATGGAATGGATGCATGCATGCAGATGCACAGGAAGAAATCATGGTTGAATTCCCTGATTATTGTATTAGGTCATCCCAATTATTGGAACTATTCTACTCCTCATCAGCTCTTGTTACCTTTGCGATCAAAAAGCCTTTCTTTTCGTATAATACAATCTCCCAGAGTCTTTCTCCAGAATAAAGTGAGGGATGAGAACTCCCTCAGAAAGGCTGGGAGAAGACAAAGCAAAAAACACAGCACTCTGTATTGCCCTTCCTAAGCAACATCTGATGCTGCCCTCCCTTCTCCTTCACTTGTGATATATTGGCACATAAGCAGCATTGATACTCATGAGAAAAATTACAGTCATCAAGGCTATCTCCCCAAGAAGCAACTCTCTTTCTTTATTAATATGCTTCAGATTGTTGCAACACTACAAAGCCAAAAATAAGTTTTCTTTGATCAATAAATTGTAGGCTGGGAAAGAAAATACTAATTTTCCATTTCTTTGAGACCCAGCACTAATATATAACAGAGCTTTCCAAAAGGGTTCTTAGAAATCTGATATAGAATTATCTGAAATTACACTCGACCGTCCCTAAGAGATCATTCTGTTCTCTGCCACTTTAGATGGGTGTCTCCTCGACTTGGCAGGCATTTTTTAGATAAATCTTTGTGTAAAGATATAGTTTTCTATATTAGTGCAAGATGGGCAAGGATAGAATAATACATGTCCAAATCAGTCCCTAAGAGAAAGATTGTTGGACTCTCTCTCCCCTGCCAATTTGGGTTTCAAAACATGTCCCTTTCACCTCCAAGAGTAACTTCATTTTTAATCCAATATAGAAAGCAATATCGGGCTTTGCCTTCTGTGTAATAAAATGTACAAAATATCACACAGCTCATAAACTGGAAGAATGCTGTGAATAAATATGAATAGTCATGATAAAATATTAGTCACTATACTAGAGGCACATTTAATCATATAGGAGGAAATAAGTTTTAGAATCAGAGAGACAGTGCTGGATAGTAGAAAAAGAACTTGACAGATAACTATTCCTAGGATTAGAGTTGCAGTGCTTCCTCAACCACCTGTTTGGGTGAGTTATTTAATCTACTAAAAAGTCCTATGTTGACTAGCTACTAAAGCAGTGGTTCTCAACTGGGGACAAGTTTGTACCCCAGGGAACATTTATTTGGCAGTGTCTGAAGACATTTTTGATTTTCACAGCTCTTGGCAGGGGTTGTGACTGGCATCCAGTGGTAGGAGGCTAGACATGCTGCTAAACATCTAGACTGCATAAGACAGTCCCCAAAACAGAGTTATCTGACTCAAAATGTGAATACTCCCAAACTTGAGAAAACCTGCTATAAAATAAAGAAGTCAGATTAGATGTCCTCTAAAGATTCCAAGAGTTGTGGCCGGAACACCAGACCCATTGCTTTCTAATGTCCACAGGTATCTATGACTCTGTGTTTCTGTTTCCTAATTCCTTCGTGGAAAGTTCACGAAAAGGTCTGAAAAGAACAAGTTAACTGAGTCAATGAATCATTCTACAAATATTTATTGAAAGCCTTCTATGTGTTGGTCATTGTGTAAGACCCCAGGGACACAACCATGAACAATTGATGAAGCACTTAAGAGATTCCTGAGTTCCATTATGCAGTATCTTCAAAATGAATTTTTCTGGATTCAGTGGGTTAACTACTTCAGGTACCATGAAATGTATATGAATAATGGAAACTGATTTGCCACCATATAGCCTTTCAATAGTTGTCAAATAAAACATTATGGTGGTACACCTTAAATTCTTCGTAATTTCAAAGATAAGATAGTCTGAGCATTTATTTCCATGGATACATATTTTCAGAGTGAATTTATTCAATTAAAATAAAGTCTTACCAAATCAGACTAATTTAATTGAAAGGCCAGGTGAGTAGAAAGGAAATTTGGAATTATAAACTATATAAAGGAAATAATTGTGTGCTATTTCACATTCTTAAAGCATTCCACAATGAAAAAATTGCTTCTACATATACTACCTCAGATATCTATATCATACCTGAAATAAAAGTGCAATAATTATCATTTTATCCAGTTCATAGATGAGGAAATTAGGTTCAGAAACATTGTACCCTGAACCAACCTACACAAAGAGAGGAATGAAAGACCTGCTTTAATGAATCAATACTAATGATTTATAACTATTGTACCAAAGCACCAGTTCAAGCAAAGGCCCTGTGGCAGCCACAAAAATGTGCCACACAGATCTCCTATTGCAGGGCTCAGGACCCCCAGCTACATCCCTCTGTCCTACTACATAAATGCCATGTCCTCACTTCTCCAGGAATGCTCACAGTAAAAGACTGAGAAGGCTCATTCCTGCAGGATGCAGGATTCCTCTAACAGAGACCTGGGCCTATGGATTACCTGTCAGCTTGACCCAAATTTTTTAGGAACTGTGCTATGTTCTGAGACTCTTCCTACTCAATCCTTCTTCCTTCCCCACCTCCTTTCACAGGTGCCAAATGCACTGCAGTCCAAAGGCTCTCCCTGCTACTCCTGCTTCTTCCCCTTTGTCAGTCACAGGCATTTCCCTTAATAAATTTCTTGCATGCATAATGCCCTCTAGGCAACTGCTATTTGAAAGACCTCAGCTAACTGGGCTCTTTTCTACCTCCCATGTTAATAAGCATTATCAGATTGCTTATCATGTGCCAAACTAGGTGCTAATTGTTTTGACAAAATTTAAATGACAAAAGTGTCATTTAATTTTCACCGCCCCCCCTTTTAGGCATGAATGTATTATTTTTCTTATCTTATAGTTGAAGAACTGTCCCAAGATCTTTTAGTTATTTCCAAGGAAAACCTAGAATTTGGACAGACCCAAATTCTCTTAACCACTATTATAAACTGCTCTAACCAATTTTGTTTCTTAGAGGTAAACATGACTACTAGCATGTTTAAATTCATTCTCATTAAAATTCTTTTTTTCATTATTGCTTGTGCTATTTTTTCTTACACTATAATTTATTTTCTATTTTTAAACTTA
>JAQZBX010010124.1:0-44837 GCA_029593785.1 Cabassous unicinctus
ATGAAGGAAGGAAAAGAATTAGTGTATGTAGACAAAATTGGTATACAAAAAAAGGGGGAAACAAAGGAAGGGGGAACACAGAAGCAAGAATCAAGACAGCAGCACCTAATTTAAAAAAAAATGCTGGGGGAAGAAAGAGGGGGAAAACAAAGAACAAAAAACAAACACTCTAGCAAGCAATCAAACCAAATCTTAGGAAAAACAGCCTTCTCTCTTAAGCTGCCAGTGTTCATCAATCAATTACCCTGTACCCTGCCCTCTGCAGGTTTTGAATCAGGTTTTAGCAAGTAAACTAAGTTAAATTTTTTAAAAGGAACCTTTAAAGAAAAATAAGATACCCAAGAGAAGCTAATACAAAAATAATGTCTATGTGTTCCCTGTCCTAAAATATCAGCTGGGTATTTGATAACCCAGTGGATCACTACTCTAAGGAGAGCCAGAAATTGAACCAGGGACCTTGTATATTCAAAGTGGAGACTCCTCCACTGAGCTAAACTTTCTCGTTGGGTCAGTTAGCTAGAGATTATCCAGTCATTTTCCCTAGGGCAAGTTTGACTCTTTAGAGTTGGGTAGATTCCTGCTGATGAGGAGCCTGTCTGTCCCTGGTCCCTTTCTATTCTTATTGCTTTCTCTCCCAGGGCAGCAGGACAAGATATCTGTGTGATTGGATTCCCACTCACTTCTCCTGATTAGGTTGAGCTCCCTTCTGAAATTCAAATGGGACCCTGGTATCCAAACTCACTGCAAAGAAATGACTCTCAACCCTCTTCCAGGCCTCCCCCTCCTCCCAGGGGATCCTAAATAGGCCCTTGGATAGTTATTAAGTGCTTCCCACTGCCTGCCTCCCTTAGGGAAGTTGGAATTTTGATAGTTTTCAGCAATGTACTAGTCAATTGCCTGGCTCCGCCCTCTCCCAGCCCAAGTTCCTCTCTCTCAGGCTGGCTAGGTAAATCAGGCTGCCTGAGCAGATTCACCTCTCCCCTTTTCCCGGAGCCACCTCTTGTCAGTTGGTCTGCTCCCCACAGTTCAAAGAAGGTCCAGGTAACCAAACCTACATAAAGGAAACCCCTCTCCAACCTTCACCAGAGCCCTCTTACTCCCAGAGAACTCTCCCTCCCTCTTGGTGGCTGGTGAGAGTCAGGGGGTTTGCAGCAGCTTTTTGCCTTGAGGGTGGGGATTAGCCACCCATCATTTCCAGCCATCAGGGCAAGAATCTCACAATTTTCCCTGGGACTTTTTATCTCTGTCCAGTTCCCTCCAGATCGATGCCCTGAAGTCTCCTGCTCTGTGGGTTCCCAAAACAGCTCACTCAGGCAGGATCTTGCCCCTTCTCAGCTGTTTTTCATGAAAGAGCTGGTGAGTGCCCACTTAAACTGATGCCATCTTGCTCTATCTTCCAGCAGAAGGGCATTGGTGCCAGAAGCACAAGGGTTTCCAAGGGTATCTGTGGTGGTTTGAAATTATTTTATGAATCCCAAAAAGAGAAAGATTATGTTTTAAATTAACCTATTCCTGTGAGTGTGACACCCTTTGATTTCATTAAATTCAGTAAAGAGGCCTTAGATTACTTGATAATACCACTTTAGGGCTTTTGATTGGACTACAGTCAGTAAGGCATGAATCAGGTTGAGTCTCTACCCCTTGCTGGGTCTGATATAAACTGACACACTGAAAAAGACACACACAGACTCAGGAAATGGAAGCAGCCACTTTTTATTCTGCCATTTGAGAGAGGACTAGAGGATTGCTTAAGCACGAAGCTGCCAAGAGGCGGGGCCCATGGATCACCTCAAAAGGAGATGAACCCTACTATATGCCTGTTAGCTTACAGCCATACTTGGGAAGAAAGTAGAGCAGCAGAGACTGAGAGAGGAGGCCCAGTAAGAGACAAGCCCTATTCCAGGTTAGCCTACGCTACAGAAATGCGGAGACCTTGGCAGAGATTGGCAGCCATCTTGCTTCCCCACATGGTAGCTGACTTTGGTGAGAAAGTATCTCTTCTCGTGCCTCAATTTGGACTTTTCATGGCCTTGGAACTTTAAGCTTTTATCCCAAAAAATCCCCTGTACAAAAGCCAACCCATTTCTGGTACTTTACATCAACAGCCCTTTGGCAAACTAAAACGGCATCCCCTCCCCAAACCACAGCTTTTCTGATGGCATTATTGAGACAGAGAGGGACAGTCCCAATAATGCCATCATTGAGGAGGAGGCAGGAATCCACCACATGGTTATGTTTTTTACAAACATTAACAACTGAAAAATATTTTACCACTGTTATGTTGCTGTCTTGCAGACAGTGGCATTGTTTCAGATGGAAAAAAAGAACTATGGAAAAATCCTACTGTAACCATCTTCAGACTGGTCATCTAAACCATGTGACAAAGGATTTGGGTAGCTTAACTATTCACTCCTCCATGAACAAGAGTAGTGAAGTTACAGACTTTATCTTTGTGGGAAAAAAATCTAAGATGGAAATCCCCAAATGGTATTATTATCTGGGGAGCAGAGAGTTTTGAAATAGAAAGAAATTTATCTTTATTTTTCTGGAATAAATTCCTTTTTAAAAATAACTTCATTGGTTTAGACATTTACAACATTATACTAAACAGGCAAAAAGTGACAAAAGTCTCACACAATCAGAATATCTCTAAATATAATATCAGAATTTGGTGTGTCAAAATATTTAATTCAAATCTTGTTACCAGCAAATACTCTTTCTAAAATTTGCCCCTTTATTGACTTGTAAAAAAGATGTTTACAAAAGCAAAGTGCATAGTTTAGAGAAAGCCATTACATAATGCATAGGGTGATACTATAACAAATCTTGAATGTCTTCATTTGTGCTTATTGACATGCATAGGAACATGAGTTACTACAATCCTCAAAAAATTGCTGAAAGCCTGCAACATGTATAAATTAGCAATGCTCTTAATAGACTTGGGAGAAAATTATTTTTTACCCAAGTGATCTTATCTCTTTTCCTGGTTGCATTTAGACTCTTTGTAGAACTGAATAAAAATTATGTATAGCCCAAGTACCCTTACATGGCCTTCTTAGATGTGTATATGTTCTTCATTTTATGAGCATCATTCAGGTTCTCTTAAGCCACTGATATTCCTATTGTCTAAGAATTAAAGGAAGCATAATTTCAAATTGCTAGTGGTGTAAAAATATTTCATTTTTTCTAAATTTTTATGTTCTTGATTAGTTATGAAATTGAGTATCATTTTAAATATATATTTTTTAATATTCAAATTTGCTCTCCTCTAAATTGTTAATATACTTTTGCTAGGTTGGTTTTGTTTTGTTTTGTTCTGTTTTGTTTTTTACCTTTAGGAGTTATTTTACAATAGAGTTGCTTTTTCAATACATAGATAAAAATTTCTTTTTTTTTCTTTTTGAGGTACCAGAATGGGGAATTGAACCTGGGACCTTGTGTGTGGGAAGCCTGTGCTCAATCACTGAGCCACACCAGCTCCCCATCATCTCATTTTTTAAACTTTGTATTAATTTATCTGTGTTCCTTCATGACTTCTTGACTTGTTTAAGAAGTTCTCCCCTTCTATGTTGTAAGAAAAGAGTCATAAATAAATAGTTTAAAGTTTTGCTTTTCATTTTGGGTCTTGGATCCAACAGGATTATTTTGATGGGTACACTTTGTGATTGGGAATCTCATTTTGTTTATATCATGTGCAAAGCCAGTTGACCCAGCACCTGTTACTACAGAACTCATATTTTCACTATTAGTTTGTAATGTAGTATTTATCACACATTGTGTTCCCATATGGGTTTGGGTGTATTGTTAGGCTCTTTATATTGACTCCTGTCCCAATTAAATAGTTTGTGGCTTTAAAATATGGTAGGTGACGGACCATGTCCTTCCTTTGTTTTTCAGTTTTTCACAATTGACTTAGAATAGCTTTTATCAGAACCCAAGACTTTGATGGCAATTGCAATAACTCTATAGATTAATTTGGGGGGGGGGTATTGTTTACTTTCCTACTCATTAATATGATATGTATCTCCATTTATTCATTTCTTTTTTATATCCCATATATTTATATTTTATTTATAAAATCTTTCATTAGAGTAATTATTCTGAATCATATATTTTTATTATTAGTGGGCTATTTGTATTATATATTCTAATTAGTATAGCTGGCATAAAAATGCTATTAATTTTGGTATCAAGCTATCTCAAACATACTAAATTACCTTATTCATTTTAAAAGTTTTTCTGTGGATTCCTTTGGAATTTCTACAGACCAACTCATTCTGTCTGCAATTAAAAATAAATTTCTAAATATTAATAAGTATTATGCTTACAATAGATTATTGATAGATATCTGCTATAAAATTAAGAATCTACATATATTTATTAAGAAATTTTAATCTTGAACCAGTGTTAAATATTATCAGCTGCTCCTTTGCATGTATCATAATAAACATGATATTTATTCATTAATCTAACAAACTATGTTGGGAAATTTTGCTGAAATGATCCTAACTTGTCAAGACATTTACGTATTTTTATGCATAGATGGTGTCCATTTGTTAGTAAAAATATCCATGTATAAAAGTAAGATTGGTATATAACTTTCTCTTCTTATACTATCTTTGTCTGACTTTTATATTAAAGTGATAATTGTTCTTAAAAAATTTTTGAATAGTTTTCCTTGAATTTATATTTTAAAACAGTTTTCATTAGGTAGAGATTATGTGTTTATTGATTATTTGACAAAGCTTACTGAGTTAACCTTCTGGGTCTGGTATCTTTTCTTTTTCTTTCGGTGGGAAAGAAGGGGACATAGGAATGATAAGTTTTTTAATGGTAATTTTTCTATTCAACTTTTCTATTTTTCTTGTTTCACTTTGCTAAAGTATATGTTTTCAAAAAACTCTTATTTGGTGTTAAGTTATTCATAGCTATTCCTTGTGACTCTTAAATTTCTACTGTAACTCTAATAACAGCCTCCTTTTATTTTCTAATATTGATTATTTGGGCTATTCTGACTTCTCTTATATAGACTTTATAGAAATTTTTGCAATTTATGTCTTCTTAAAAAAAAACCAGTTTACGGTTTTTAGATCCTCTCTTTTATTTGCTTGTTTTCTACTTTGTATTTTGGTTGTTCTTATCTTTATAATTGCTGCTTCTTAATAATTGGATGTATTTCCTTTATTATTTTTGCCTTCACCTAGCTTCTTAAGATTATCACTTAACTCACTATTTTTCTAATATCCAAATGCATGACAATAAAATTTCTAATTAGCACTGTAATGATTACCCACACATTTATTCACTTTTAAAACCTTGGGATTTCCATTGTGATTTCTTCATAGTCTGTTATTTACTGTGTGTGTGTGTGTGTGTATTTTAATTTCCCTGTATATGTTATGTTTTGTGGGTATTTTTAATTTTTTTATTATTGATTTCTTATTACTGCATTGTGGTCAGATAATATAAACTCTGCTTTTTTGGAGGGTTAAGACTTCCCTTGTGGTTTGTACTGATCTTTTTTTTTAGAGTTGTTTTTTTTTTAATTCCCTCCCTCCCATTGTCTGTTTTGGTCGTTGTTTTTTTTTCTTGTTGTCTGTTTGTTTGTTTTTTCTTCGTTAGGAGGCACCATGAACTGAACCTGGGACCTCCCATGTGGGAGGCATATGCTCAACTGCTTGAGCCACATCCACTCCTTGCTTGTTTTTGTTTTTGCTCATTGTCTGCCCATTGTTTGTTCGTCTCTCATGTAACTGTGGGAATGCACAAGTCGAGCTTCCGCAGGCAGGCTGCAAACCAGGGGCTCTGATGAAAGTCCAATGAAAGTCCTTGATGAGTTTCCTGGAGACATTGGCTGCCCAAAGACAAGCTGGGAAATTCTCTCTGAATGCTGAAATCACTTCTCCTTTTAAGGCATTCAACTTAAAATTGGATAAAGCGTCATTCATTGCTGATGGCAATCTCCCTGGTTGATGTAGATGTAATCAGCCATCTATGTAGTAAACTCTGATGACTAAAGCCCATAAATGTCCTTATATTACAATTAGCCCAGTGTATGCTTGACCACACTACTGGGCACAATTACCTGGCTGAGTTGACACATTAGCCTAACCATCACATAGGTAGATAGACAGGTAAATAAATAGGGCTGTAAACTACATTGTTTATACTTTCCGTAGCCTTGGTGATATTTTTTGCTCAGTAAGTATCTTTGAGATGTATTTGAAAGTCTCCAATTGTGACTGTGGATTTGTTCATCTCTTCTTCCTGACAGTTTTCACTTTATATACTTTAAGTGTATATTGTCAGAGAATCGCAATTCATAAATTTTTTATGCATTGGTGGTTACTTTATTATTACATAGCATCTCCATCTTTGTTAAGGCTTTTGCTTTAAATTCTATTTAATAATTCAGTTATTTGGTACTACTATAACAGCTTTCTTTGGATTAGCATAGTCAACAGATAAGTATGTCATTTTTGTTCCTTTGTTTTCTTCAGGTCCTTTTATTTCAAACTTTCTGCATGGTTTGGTTTTATTTCTATCTCTTAAGAACAGCATTTAGTATGATATTTTAAAATCCAATCTGATAGAATTTTGTATTTTGATAGATGAGTAGATTATGGACATATTTAAACACGTCTGGCATACTTTTTTATATTTCCTTTCTTCTTTGAATTTTCTATATTCTTTTCCTTCTTTTCTTACCTTTTGATGCAGTGATAAAGATTTTTTAAAAATACCTTTTTATGTTTTGCTTTTTTGATTCATCAATTGTATCCCTATTCTTTTAGTGGTCAACTTAATGTTTTAGATACATAAAATGATATAATGATTCTTGATTTCTCTACATTTCTTTTCTTTATTATTATCAACACTTTTTTGTTTGTAGGCAACAGGGAAGGTTAGAGAACTTGAATTGGCCTGTGTTACTTGACAGCAAGTCAAGCCCACTTTCAGTTAAGTTGAGCATATACCCTAAATTTTAGATTTTTCTAACAATTTAAATCTATTATCTCTTTCCACCTCTCAAACAAGACCTCATCTTCTACATTATTTTAGCCACAATTTTAGTTTCAACTTCTTAAAAAAAATTTCAACAAAAATTACTTGTTTTTCAATCACATTTATAAACATATTTTTCCTTTTTCCTCACAATTGTTTCTTGCATTCCACTCCTCCCATCTGGATACACTTTCTTTCTGCTGAAGTAAATCCTTCAGAATTTGTTTGGCTATGGTTTATAGGTGAAAATTTTCATTACTTGTTTGTATTAAATATGTTTTCCTAGTATCCTTACTCTTTTTTTTTTTTATTAGAGAAATTGTAGGTTTACAGAACAATCATGCATAAAACACAGGATTTCCATATACCATCCTATTATTAACAGTGCATTAGTATCGAACATTTGTAACGATTGATGAAAGCACATTTTTATAACTGCACAATTACCTATAGTCCATGGTTTAACTTAGGGTTCACTGTGTAGTGCAGTTTAATGGATTTAAAATTTGTTTTTATTCTGTTACCATATATACAACCTAATATTTCCCCTTTTAATGACCCTCAATACTTCAGTGCTGTTATTTATGTTCACAGTGTTATGCTACCATCACCACCATCCATTACCAAAATATTTCCATCATTCCAAATAAGAACCCTGTACATTTTAAGCCTAACTTCCCATTCCTTAACCCCACCCATGCCTTGGAAACCTATATTGTAGATTCTGATTTTATGAATTTTCTTATTCTAATTATTTCATATCAGCAAGGTCATACAATATTTGTCTTTTTCTGTCTGGTTTATTTCACTCAACCTGATATCTTCAAGATTCATCAATGGTGTCACAAGTTTCATAACTTCATTTCTTTTTATGGCTGAATAATATTCCATTATATGTATATACCACATTTTGTGTATCCATTCATCAGTTGATAGACACTTGGCTTGCTTCAATCTTCTGGAAACTGCGAACAATGCCACTATGAACATCATTGTACAAATATCTGTTCAAGTCCCTGCTTTCAATTATTTTTGGGTATATCCCTAGTAGTGAGGTTACCGTGTCATATGGTAATTTTATACTTAACTTTCTGAGTTACCGCTAAACTGTCTTCCACAGTGGCTGTACCATTTTATATTGCGACAAGCAATAAATTAGTGTTTCTATTTCTCTGCATCCTTTCCAACACTTGTAAGTTTCCATTTTTAAAAAAAAATAGTAAGGGGCGGATGTGGCTCAAATGGTTGAGCAACCATCTCCCATATGGAGGGACCTGGGTTCGATCCCTGGGACCTCTCGGTAAAATAAAGAAAAACATAGAAGGCGTGTGGGCCTCCAGGCCCCGCGAGCGGGCGCCTTGCCAGGCCCCATGTGTGGATATGCCAGGCCCTGCCAAGCCATGCAGCAAGATGATGATGTAACAGGAGAGTGACACAAGGGAGAGCCAAGACAAGGCATGCTGAAAAATCAGGAACTAAGGTGGCGCAGGTGGTAGAACACCTCTCTCCCACATTGGTGTTTCCCAGGATCGAATCCCGGTGAAGACAGGAGGAGAAGGATGAGAAGAGAGGGCAGGAAACAGACACAGAGAATTGCCCAGTGAATGGATACACAAAAAATCAGCAAAAATGGGGGTATTAAAATGTATAAAAAGTAAATAAATAAGTAAATCTTTAAAAAAATTTAAAAAATAGTAGCCATTCTAATGGATGTGAAATGATGTCTCATTTTGGTTTTGATTTGCATTTCCCTGATGGCTAATGATGTTGATCATCTTTTCATGTGCTTTCTCGTCATTTGTATATCTTCTTTGGAGAGATGTCTATTCAAGTCCTCTATTGTTTCTTTCCTTGTCTTAATTGGGTTCTTTGTCTTTTTGTTGTTAAGCTGAAGGATTTACTTTTATATTCTGGATATTATACAGTTATCCAAAATGTGATGTTCAGATATTTTCTCCCATTGTGTAGGTAAACAGTTTACTTTCATGATAAAATCTTTTGATGCACAAAATTTTTAATTTTGTTGTGGTCCCATTTATCTATCTATTTTTTTCTTGTGTTGCTTGAGCTTTGGGTATAAAGTCTTTGAAATCATTCCTAACACAAGGTCCTGTAGATGCTTCCCTACATTTTCTTTTAGGAGCTTGATATTTCTGGCTCTTATAGTAGGTCATTGATCCATTTTGAGTTGATTTTTATATAAGGTGTGAGGTAAGGTTCCTCCTTCTTTTTATTGAAAATAGAGATACAGTTTTCTCAGCACCATTTGTTGAAGAGACTATTCTTTTCCAATTGAGTGGTCTTTGTCAAAAATCAGTTGGTCATAAATGTGAGGGTTGATTTCTGACCTCTTAATTCAATTCCATTGGTCTATATGTCTGTCCTTGTGCCGGTACCATGCTGTTTTGATTACTGTGGCTTTGTAGTAAGTTTTAAGATCAGGAAGTGTGAGTCCTACAACTTCATTCTTCTTTTTCAAGATGGCTTTGTCTATTCAGGCTCCTTAGCCTTCCACGTAAATTTGATGATTAGCTTTTCCGTTTCTACAAGAAGGTTGTTGGAATGGGATTGGGACTACATTGATAAATCACTTTGGGTCAGACTGATGTATTTACAATGTTTACTTTTCCAATCCATGAACACTGAATATCCTTCCATTTATTTAGATCTTCTTTGATTTCTTTTGGGAATGATTTATCATTTTCTGTGTACAGGTCCTTTGCATCCTTGATTAGATTTATTCCTAGATATTTGATTCTTTTTCTTGCTATTGTAAATGGAATTTTTTCTTGATTTTATCTTCCAATTGTTCACTGCTTGTGTATAGAAATACTACTGACTTTTGTGTGTTGATTTTGTTACCCGCCACTTTGCTGAATTCATTTATTAGCTCTAAGAGCTTTGTTGTGAATTTTTCAGGATTTTACGTACCTAGGATCATGTCATCTGTACATAATGAAAGTTTTACCTCTCCCTTTCCAACATGGATGCCTTTTATTTCTTTTCTCTTCCCTGATTGCTCTGGCTAAAGTTCCCAGTACAATGTTGAATAACAGTGGTTATAGTGGGCATCTTTGTCTCATTCTTGATTGTAGAGGGAAAGCTTTCAGTGTTTCAACGTTAAATAAGATGTTAGGAGGTGGATGTGGCCCAAATGGTTTGGCGTCCGTCTCCCATATTGAGGGACCTGGGTTCAAACCCCGGGACCTCCCAGTAAAAATAAAGAAAAATATAGAAGGTGCGCAGGCCACCAGACCCCGCAAGCGGGTGAGCTTCCCAGGCCACGCGCATGGGTGTGCCACCAGGCCCCGTGAGCGGGTGAGACCCCCAGGCCCTGCATATGGGTGAGTCCCCCAGGCCTCATGCACAGGTGTGCCATCAGGCCCTGCGAGCAGGTGCGCCGTCAGGCCCCACTGAGCCATGCAGCAAGATGATCACATAACAGGAGAGTGACACAAGGGAGTGCCAAGACGACACACTGAAAAACCAGGAACTAATGTGGCACAGGTGGTAGGATGCCTCTCTCCCCTATCAGAGTTTCCCAGGATTGAATCCCGGTGAAGACAGGAGGAGAAGGATGAGAAGAGAGGGTAGGAAGCAGACACAGAGAATTGCCCAGCAAATGGACACAAAAACAAGAAAACCAGGGGGAGGATTAAAAATGGATAAAAGTAAATAAAGAAATAAATCTTAAAAAAAAAAAAAAAAACGATGCTAGCTGTGAGTTTTTCATATATGTGCTTTATGATGTTGAGGAAGTTTCCTTTTATTCCTAATGTTCTAAGTGTTTTTACCAAGAAGTTTTGCAGGATTTTACCAAATGCCATTTCTGCATCAATTGAGATGATCAGGTCTTGTTTTTTTTCCTTCATTCTATTAATGTGGTATATTGCACTGGTTGTTTTTCTTCTGTTGAACCACCTTGCATACCAGGAATAAATAACACTTGATCATGGTGTATAATTCTTTTAACATGCTGTTGGATTCAATTTGTTAATTTTTGCTGAAGACTTTTTTTAATCTATATTCATAAGAGATATTGGTCTGTAATTTTCTTTTCTTGTGGTATCATTATCTGGTTTTGGTATAAGGGTAATGTTCACATCATAGAACGAATTGGAGACTGTTTCTTCTTTTTCAATTTTTTGGAAGTGTTTGAGCAGAATTTCATTTGTCTTCTTAAATATTTGGTAAAATTTCCCTGTGAAGCCATCTGTTCCTGGGCTTTTCTTTGTTATAAGGTTTTTGACTATGATTCAATCTCTTTACTAGTAATTGATTTGTTGACATCTTCTATTTCTTCTTAAGTCAGTGTAAGTAGTTTGTGTGTTTCTAAGAATTTGTCCATTTCATCTAGGTTATCTAATTTATTGGCATTCAGTTTTTCAATGTTTTCTCTTATACTCCTTTTTATTTCAGCAAGGTTAGTAATAATGTTCCTGTTTTATTTATAATTTTTGTTATTTTTACCCACTCTTTTTTCTGTGTTAGTCTAGCTAAATGTTTGTCAGTTTTATTTATCTTTTCCAAGAGCCAGCTTTTGGTTTTGTTGAGTCTTTCTGTTGTTTTGCTGTTGTTCTCTGTTTCATTTATCCCTACTCTAGTCTTTGTTATTTCCTTCCTTCTCATCTGGGTTTAGTTTGCTTTTCTTTTTCTAGTTCTTTCAGTTTTGAGTTTAGGTCTCTGACTTGAGAGCGTTCTTCTTTTTTAATGTAAGCATTTAGATCTATAAATTTGCCTCTCAGCACTGCTTTTGCAGCATCCCATAAGTTGAGGTAAGTTGTATTTTCATTTTCATTTGCCTCAAGGTATTTCCTAATTTCCCTTATGATTTCCTCTTTAAACCATTGGTTGTTTGTATATATTATTTAATTTCCACATATTTTTATTTTTCCATTTCTCCCTCTGATTTTGATTTCGAGTTTCATTCTGTCATGGTTTTATAAGATACACTGTATGAGTCAATATTTTTTATTTTATTGAGAATTGTTTTGTCACCTAAGATATGGTCTATCTTGAAGAATGATCCATGTACACATGAGAAGAATATTTATTCTGTTGTTATTGGGTGAAGTGTTCTATGTATCTGTTAGGTCTAGCTCATTTAGAGCACCATTCAAGTCTTGTATTTTCTTATTGATCTTTTGACTGGATATTCTATCTATTATTGAAAGTTGTGTATTAATGTCTCCTACTATAACTATAGAACCATCAATTTCTCCCTTCAAATCTGTCAGTATTTGGTTCATATATTTTGGGGCTCTGCTCTTAAGTGCATATATATTTATAATTGTTACATATATATTTACATATAATTATTACATATATATTTACAATTGTTACAGTATTATTGTTACAATAATACTGGCATTTATAATTATCCAAATAGTTACCTTTTAAAGATGTCTTATATCTTTATGCCCCATTGAACCACTGTCTAGTGTCCTTCCCTTTCAGTCTGAAGAATCCCTTTAGCATTGATTGTAAGGCTGGTCTAGTGGTGATAAATTCCCTCAGCTTTGATACCTGGGAACATCATAATATCTCCCTCATTTTTGAAAAAAAGTTTCATTGGATATAAAATTCTTGGTTAGTAGTTGTTTTCTTTCACCACTTTAAGTATTTCAATCCTCTGCCATATTGTCTCCATGGTTTCTGGTGAGAAATCAGCACTCAATCTAATTGGGACTCCTTTGTACCTAACATGTTGCTTTTCTCTTGTAGCTTTCAGAACTCTCTCTTTCTATTTACATCAAGAAAGTCTACCCAAGGTGAATGCAGTGTACCGAGTCCTCTCTGTCTTTTCTGGGCCTGTGTCTTGTCCTGGGGTTGTAATTGTTAGTTGTTTTGGAGTTTCCTGTTTATAGGAGTTTAAATACCCCCTCTATTTCCCAGGAGACAGACCTCCCTCTCCTGGGTATTTACAACAGGAAATCCTTTGCCCCAGGCTGTCATCCTCTATGGTTTCTTTCCTTTTCTCAAGTTGCTTTTTCCTGGAGTGCAAATTCTGGGAGTGTGGGCACTCTGGAGAGGAGTTTCCCAAGTCAGTCTTTCTCACCCAAAGCAGGATGAAGGGGGTGCAGACTGGCTCCAAAGTGCCATGTTTTTGGTATTAGAATTCTGTGTTTTTTCTTCTTAGATTTTATTCTTCATTCATGAATTTGAGATCAGAAGTATACATATTTTAAGTCTTGTACATGTTGCTCAATCATACTTATGTCATCAGGAGTAATGTCTCCTGTTCAATGACTATTTCTCATGATTTCTTTTATAGATTTTAGTGTAGGTGTTTCTTCAGTGGACCTTTCCTGGTTTCTTTGTTTGTTTTTGTTTCTCACTTGTCCACGCCTGAAAGCTTTACTTTTGTCCTTACCTGCCTTGGTCTTTTATTGACAACCAGAGTTCTCAGAATGCAAAGACATTATGGATTTATTACCAAGCTAGTTGGGGCCTGGCCAGCTCTGGTGGAGCAACTGTCTGTGCTTCTGCCCACCCCTCTGGGCAACAGATTGATTTTGTGCAGTGGTAGCAGCTGTTTTTATCTCTGAACATGGATGCCCTGGCATACCCCCCTATTACACACACTCTATTCTCTCACCATTTATTTTCAATCTTTAAGAGCTGAATTCATAGCCACTTCTGCCATCTTGTCCTAGAACCCAGAAGGCCTGTGGCTTACCCACACTTACTGTTATGTGTTTTTATTCTGCCTCTGGTCTTCAGAGATGTTTATCTTGCTTTTTATTGTAACCATGTCTTTCTAAAATATATGTTATATATCATCTATCCTTTCTGTGATATCTGGAGGAAGGGTTGGTGAAATATTCTACATAAACTGCCAGTGCTAAGTTGACCAGCAAGCTCATTGCAGGTGGCTTTATCTGAGTAAAGACCATTAGTAGCAGTTGGAAATCTAAATACAAGCTTTACATGAAAGTAATAAAACATCAATCTTTCTGTTTCAGTTACAGTTCTGGGTGCCACTTTTTTAGGTTGCAATGATCACCTGTGTGATATGAATTCAGAATATTAGTTCTTTTAATCATTCGCATCCTGCTGACTGAAATTTCAAGAAGAGTTTCATTCATATGACATAAGATTACAGATACACTTTTTTCCAGGTAGATACACATCTCTTTGGATCAGATATGACATTAAGATAGTGAATCACTTATGTCTTACCAAATTATTGTGAGTTAGTTTGTCATATTCTTTTCTGAGATCAAGTTTTGATTAGAAGGGCAGAAAATATGAGGACACTCTGTCTGGGGTATAGATTTAGATGAGAAATTCTGTTGTATTGCAAATAATTCTGGTCTGGGAGGCTGCAAGTAGGAGCATGACCATTTACATCTGTATCATCTTGGACATATTTTTAAGTTCTGTAAAGTTCAGTTTTCTCAGTTTCTGAAATGAGATTTTCATGAAGTTCCCATTACAGTATACCCCATATATGTGCTACATTTATGTAATATGTAATTGTTCCAATAGTAGGTACTCAATAAATACTAGTTCAGAGATAGAAAGTAAAAGAGAGAAAAGTGCACTGAATCTCAACGGAGTTGCAACACCTACTTTCCAGTTCATCGGACTCACCCAGGACAACTAACAAGGAGATGATGATGGGCAATGACCATCCCAAGGAACCAAGAGAGTCTACAACTGCAGGCAAGAGAGTCCCATCCATCTGCCCTATGGGATGGTCAATTAGAGGTGGAGTGGGCAACACCATCACCGAATCCTCAGGATTGGGGAATGAGCTATGGACTAAAGTAGACTTATTGATACTCTACTATAGACTTACTGTGATTCTAGCAATGTAAGAAATTATATCATTGATGTGGAGGCAGTGGCCACTGGAAGTTCTGAGGGCAGGGAGAGGGAAAAACTGGTGTAACATGGGGGCATTTTTGGGACTAGGGAATTGACCTGAATGACATTGCAATGACAGATACAGGTCATTATTTATCTTGCCATAACCTACAAAATTGTGTGGGAGAGAGTGTAAACTACAATGTAAACTATAATCCATGCTTATTGGCAATGCTCAAAAATGTGTTCATCAATTGTAACAAATGTACCACACTAATCAAGGATGTTGTTAATGTGGGAAAATGTGGGAGGTATAGGGAGCAGAGCATCTGGGAATCCCCTCTATTTTTTATGTAACATTTATGTCATCTAAGTAGCTTTTTAAAAATTAAAATTAAAAATATTAAAAAAAAAAAAAAGACAGAAAAGTGAAACCTGGAGCTCCTAAGAGGGTTCCAAATTCACCTACTTTAGTTTTGTCCTGGTCTGTCACACATACCATTAAGCTAATCTGAATTTTAAAAGTGAGGCCCTATTTACTGCAAAATTGGAACCTGGTTTTTCATTTTAGGGAAATCTTCAGGTGTGTAAATTTTATGATTGTGACTTCAAAGGAAAACAAGACTTGGATTCATTAGTGATTTGTCACTGAAGTCAACAATTCTAAATAAATTCTTTATCATTGCACATTCATTATTTTCATTGACAATTAGTTTTAAGTGGAGACTGTGAATTAACACATATGCAAAGAGCAAAACAAATCACTTTGCAAAATTATAAAGTAGGCAACAAAGGGCACCTGAGTTTGTTGCTAGTTAAAGGTGTTAAGTTTTATTAGTTCTAAGAGAAATATCACAACCCAGAATATTGCTATTGACCTAAATCTTAAATTACACATGCAGATATTTTTAAGCATACAAGTTAGCTCCAAATCCCACACTGCTCCTACAAATTAGTCACAATTAATTGCCATGTTATCAAAATTGAGCCAAAAGGATAGTAATAATCATGTCTTATATTTCCATAGTTCCTTGCAGTTTCCAAAGCTTTTTTATCTGATTTAAGCCTCAGAATAAAGATATAAAGCAGGAATTATTACCTCCAGTTCACAAATAAGGAAACTGAGGTTAAGTAATACAGTGCTCTTTCAACTATACCATAGTTGGCAGAGGCTTATCAGCATTAGCAGTGCTAACACAGCGTCATCCAAACTGTGGGTGTTTAAAATTTTATTGCAGACTCTATGAGTAAAATTTGTTGAAATGAGTTTTATACAATATTTATTCAAAATGGTATTCTCAAGATTGCTTAGAAGATATATGTTATACACTACAATTAAAATTGTACATATGCATACATACATATGCATATTTCTTAATCGCTGTCTCTTGAGAAGGTATGCTTTACATTTTTATTTTGAAGAGTTCTATTGCTTTACCACTTGTTAAATAATCCCAAACCCATAATAAAAGCAATTTATGAACATAATTTTGTACAAAACCAAGCAACAAGAAAGGAAACACTCCTTATTATTGGTTCAATATGACATGTCCTGATATGTCTAAAATTATTTCATGAGACATCAGATATTTAGCTCAAATAAGCACACCAAAGGATTAAGCATGGGGCTTGCCTTAACAACAAGTTGAGATTCTTTTTGCTAAAACACTGCACTTGCATACCAGCATGTTTTAAATAAAATTTAGTTCCTCTTGAACAAAGGAACTATGGTAAGATTTGTAGCAGTAAATGTTATTACATGTTTATATTTCAGCTCTCCAGTGGGTCTTCAAAATTATTATTTACAATGAGATGCTGTTTCTCATATGTGAAGAACAGTAAAAATCATTTGTCTCTATTGCCCTTTCCCCATTTTCTTAAATTGCCTACCCAGACCTTGTTCACCTTTGGTTTCCTTGGTTTTCTTCCACTATGTTCTTCCCTCTGCCAATGTTCACTTTATTGAATGATACATGTCAGTACCAGTCTGAGAAAAGCATGCCTGCTACACCTAACAAGGTCAGAGCCACTATGCCACCTAGGCATCTCCTACTCCAACTAACAAATAGAAAAACAACAAGCAAAACTCTGTTCCCTTTTCAGATGGTAAACTATGTCACCTGGTGAAAAGTTATATTACCTGCAGCCTGGCAGCACATTCTCTGTAAGGCTACATGATGATTTTCTTAGACTTTAGGCAGTTCTGCCTTCTTAGGTCCCTTTTTCCTTAACACATAAATATAGATGACAGAAATACATAGATATTGATATAGATGATACAAAGATATAAATTGAATTTTAGACCACAGTGGTATAAACATGAATATATTAATATGATATATTAAAAATATGTTCTTTGACCTAAAAGCTTATATTTTTCTTCTGATTTTAAAAGAAATTAAAATGTTTAATCGACCTCATAAGAGTATTATGAGCATCCCCATGCAAATGAAATGTAGGCCAAAAGTAATTCATTTGCCTAATTTCACACAAAAAGTTGATATAACATTTATAGAGATGTTACAATGTGCTGGAACTATCCTAAAATGTCTCATATCCATCATCTCATTAAATTTATCTCTTCCAAGAAGTGAGTGTTATTATTATCACTCCTATTTTACAAATGTGGAAACTGAGATGCCAAGGAATGAAGTGATCTGCCCAGTGTACCGTGGGAAGTAGATGGTAGAGGCAGGATCTGAACCAACGTTTGTTTCTGAATCACAAGGCTCATCCCTGTTGGTATTTAATATGTTCTTTCAATGATTATGATGTATTAACATTATTTTTTACAATGTAATATGTAAGCTCCTCTTTTAAATATATCTTATTGCTAAAATGGGAAAAGAAAAAGAAAAATTTGCTTCCACTGTTTCATAGCATAAGGGGAAACAAGGAGCTCTACTTTGAGCCTGGTTTCAATCCACTCATCTTCCTGCACCATCCACACACACTTGTGTGTGCCTTGCCCATCCACACATACCCCCACACGCAGTCTTGCCACCTTTCTTCCCCTGCCTTTCATTGTTCCAGAACTCCACAGAATATTCGGTCACTCTTCCTTTTACTTTTAATTCAACAAATGTCATCTTCTAGACCCGATAGTAGGCACAAATAAAGTAAATCTGAGAAAGGCATATCAGGAAAAAATAATCATTTAAATTTCTTTCATCATTTTGACTAAGGGGTCCTATTAAGCCCCACTTTTGCTGATCTCTAAAATCTCATAGCCCCATACAACCTCTGTTCAACTAAAAAGAATGTGAACAAAAAGGATTTCATATTCCTTGCCAAAATGTAAAGAGAGGAGACTACAAGTGGGCAGACTGGTAAGTGTGCTGGGCTAAAAACTGTTACTAACTAATGGTCTGAATTTATACAAACTATTTGAACTTCATGGCCACTAATATTTTCCCAACTGCAACAAGGAGTTGCCTTGATATTTAATGCTTAGTTAAATGTGTCTAAACTTCTGTTCCTGTTCTCAATAGTTTTGTTTTGCCTTAATTCATATGCTATGTTCTTAGGGTTGTTAACACGCCATAAAGGATGTTTAGCAAGTAATATCAGGTAGCTTTGAGAGGGAGAAAAAGAACAAGTAGACTGACCACTTATCATTTTGCTATGGCTCAACATATGTCTTTAGACATGCTCAAGGAGAACAGCAGTAAATTCAGATTATATTCATAGATGTCTTGAATACTATTAAGGGGAGGGTGCTGAATCAAAACATTTGAATTGATTTGCAAAGCTGCATTTTCCATCAAGGAAGTCCTCCCCAAACAAACACGGCTAGTATGTTGATGTTATTTTCACTAGGGTGTGTTGTGGTGACCAAAAAGCAGCACAATGCCAATTGTATTCATTTCCTCTTTCTATTCATGCCCATGCAGGCAGGAGCATCCTGCCTCTGGAGTTAAAGGCAAGACTGGGACAAACTCCTCTCATCTAGGAAAGGGAAGTCTTACTTTAAAAAATAAAAAACTATGCAAAGGTAATAAAGTCATCTTCACAAGGAATAACCAAGGAATATATAGGATCTTAAGAATTATTTTCTCTGACTCATATGTAGAATTTCTTCCGAGGTCAGGCTTGTTTTAAGACTTGTGTATTCTCAACTATAATTTGAAATAAAATTCACATGGGGTGTGAACTGGAAAAATTAGAGCATGATAATACTGTAATCATTTTCAAACTGTAAAACACTGTGTATTGATGATTTGAATGCAGTTTGAAGCCTGGGTTAGAAAAATCTGGGCTTTATACCTTCACATCAGTCTCATCCAAATGCTGGGGCTACTGAGTGACTTTTTGCATCAGAAAACCTTAACTTTGTTAATTCAAAATGGACCTCAGGACTGGACATACTTTCCAACCAGGCTGCCACTCCCATTTAGCAGTTAACAACTTACACTCAGTCTTCACGATCATTCTGATTTCTTATCCTACCTGATCATAAAAGCTTATGTTTATAATTCATATGTATATCGAAATCAATTTGCAATCTGGACAAAATCATAATATGAATGAAATACTATTAGATACATAGATGTTTGCAAAGATAATCAGATGTTTAAATACAGATTGTGAGTGGCAGTATATTTTTAGCTATCATTGTACTCTGTGTATTCTACGTGTGAGGTACTATTTCAGAGATGTGCCCATTGTTGCTATAAAAAAGAGGGTTGAGAAAAAACTAGTTTTCATGGAGAAAGTGTGAATTGCAAATCAAAATAAAACAACAACAACAAAGAGAAGGCAAAAAGACACTAAAATCAGAAGGATTTGGTAAAGAAAAATTGAGGTAAATTAGTATCAAGGAGATAGTGCATTGCAAAAGAATTCTTAGTCCAGGGAAGCCACCTAACTCCCTAGTCTTTTGTCCCTCCTTATGACTCAGGTCTCCACCTTTTTCTGTTTTACCTATTATTTTAGGGGCCATTCAGAAATTCCCTGACTTTCACAAGTTATAGACACTTTCAGTCAGAATTCATCTTACCCTCAATTTTTACATTGTCCCTGAGGCTTCTTGTACCACATTGATTTGTGCGAGTTTCTCTCTTCTGCATTCAATTGAAGGCAACATGGCTTATTCATCTCTGTGGTCCCCCAGCAGAAAGGTCATGATGAAGCTTTGAAGCTTTGTTGAGGTGAAATCAATGAAGTGAGTAGATTGAAATATATATTATAAAATATATAAATGGATCTATGAGAAGAAAAAATGCAACCTGAGATTAAGAGGTACTTGAAGTCAATGATTAAAAAAAAAAAAAAATCTTTAAACCAGACCTATGAGAGCTTCATAGGGGTAGGATCTGAAACAAACATGAATTTACAAAAGCTATAGCATAGATGGCAAGTGCCTAATTTATGTATTAACATTTTCCAAGCCAAACTAAAATTTGGACTGGGTTTGTCATTATGTATTTGTATACTCTGCAATTTTTGTGTTCCTGCAGTGTAAGAGTTTTGCAGTGTAAGAGTTTTGCACAGTGACTTCTGAGAGGATGGTGTGGCCAGGATCCCAAAGTTACTAACTTTCAAGGAGAAAATCTTAAGGTCCCAGGAGAAATTAGGAATTTATTATTCAGAAAATGGTAGTGGACTCATCAAAGAGGCATGTAGTCTGGAAGCTGTGTTTTTTCATTGTGGATGCTTGTGATTTGATTTTATTAACTCTTTGAAAACAGTTTTTGATGTTGCCAACCAATATTTGACTAATTGCAATATAAGCTTTAATTTTTTCCTGACTTTCTGCTTCTGATGCCTGGAGAGTGGAGGGTCTACAGACTGTCAACATTCTGTTAGAGCCCACATGGAACCGTCCCCAGCGCTCTAGGAGGATATCTGGAGAGTTTTCCAATCTCCTTCTGCAGAATGAGAAAGCATAGATTAAAACAGGAGGAGGTAACGCCTCTCAGCCGCGTGCACTTCACAGGCAGTCCTATCCCAAGCCAAAAGATATTAAAAGGGCAAAAGTGTGTATGTACCTTTTATTGCTACAGATACTAATTTCAAAAAGCAGTCAGGCCTTATGTTGAGATGATAAAGAACAAGCATAAAGGAAAAATAATGTTTCTTTCTTCCCAATGTAATAAACTAATGTCAAGAAGCAGCATATTGATTCTAATGGGAATGGAGCATGTTGCTTGGGACAGTTCCTCTTTAAAATAACAGGCAAGTAAACTATCTGAATTCTGTAAACAAAATGTGCTCTTGCTTCCTCTTGGAAATTTCTCTTCCTAGGTGAACTACACTCCCGGACTGGAATGGCCTGTACTCCACCTCCTCTAATCAGATAAAATGCAAGATACCTGTCTTCCTTGAAGCCATTCCTGCCACTTCTGACCCAGTTAACTCTTTCCTTCCTGAATTCCTATTACTACATCTGATTTGGTGATGTGTGAATACTTCTGCCTTGCCCCATTTTCTAATTAATTCCATTGTGTATGTGTCTTTTTTCCCAATAAATTAGTGTCTCAATAGCAGTAAGCATTCAATCCTAACACATTACTAAACAGAGCATATGCTACACATACAGAATAACCAAAAAGGTCTTCGTATGAGTAAAATTAAAATTATCTCAGTTCAAAGTCCAATCAATGTATCACGTAACCATCTTATTTTTAAACATTTACGTATTTTCACATTTTGAATTCTTACATGTTTTTAGGCCATTCTGCCCCTGTAGTGGGTTGAATATTGCCCCACCCCCAAGCATGTCTAACCAGAACCTCAGAATGAGACCTTATTTGGAAATGGGGTCTTTGCAGATGTAGTTAGTTAAGATGAGGTCATACTGGGTTAGGGTGGCCCTTAACCCAGTGCTGGTGTCCTCATAAGAAGAGGAGAGGCCACTCTGAGACAGGCACACAGGGAGAAAGTCCGTGTGACGGCACAGACAGAGATTGGGCAATGCAGCTACAAGCCAAGGAACACCAAGGACTGTCCAGAGGGACCAGAAACTAGGGAGAGCAAGGCAAGATTCTTCTTTAGCGCGCTCAGAGGGAGCATGGCCCTGCCAACACCTTCATTTTGTACTTCTAGCCTCCAGAACTGAGAAAGACTAAACTTCTGTTGCTTAGAGCCCCTGTTTGTGGTAAGTTGTTATGGCAGTGCTAGGAAACTTCATGGCTTTTGTGTTTTGGGTTTTTTTTTTAACTTTTTATTTGGAAATAATCTCAAACGTACAGTTTGCAAAAATAATACAAAGCCCATACAGAGAACTCCAACATACCCCCCTCCCCCAGATACCTAGATCCACCAACTGTTAACATTTTGCCACATTTGTCATATCACTCTATCCATCTAGGCATCTGTCTGTCTCTCCACCCTTCCATCCATCCATCCATTTATTTAAATATTTGATAATGGGTTGTATACGTCATGCTCCTTGAGCAATACTTCAATGCAGATTTCCTAAGAACAAGGATATTCACTTATGTAACCACCTTAAGTACAGTTAAAAAGTTCCCTTCATGGTTTTTTTTTTTTATCATGATCATATTTATTCACCTTAGGGCATATTTACCTGAAATTCGCCCCCTACACAGCCTCCCTCTATTACTGTTACTACTGCTACCAACACCATCAGCACTACGCTTTTACTCTAACTGCCAGCCCTACCACCAAGACCACCACCACTATTACTTCTAGTGCTCATTCTTCAGGACTCAGCTTTATGCAATGTCTCATCAGAGTTAGTCAGCAAAACGAGGTTTTCCGACCAGTTGCTGCAGCTTCATATGAGTTGCTGATATGCTGAGGTATTGAGCCCTTTCACTCAAGAGCTACCTAAGAGCAGGTCTGCTGAGCCTGGCTGGTGACCAGCCACGAGCAGCCTTCTCTGTTGACCTCAAGGTGCTAATCATATACCAGCACATACTATCATATTGAATTCAGGATGCTTTCACAGGAAAAATGTTGCAAACTCTGCCCTACCTAACCATTCACATTGTTCTCTTTTTCTTTTCATAAGTATCAAAATTATTTCTGCAGTTGTTTAAGATTAGGCAGGGGGCAGCGCAAGGGCAGTGCCTAAGTCCTTCTTAAGTAGTGTAGTGTCACCTGTGCTTAGCAGAGTGCCTGGCACCTAATGTGCTATCAATACTTATTTGTTGAATGCATAAATGAAGTGGGCCATCTCTACATTTCACAATCACTGTAAAGACAAAGGGGATTATTTTGGACCCCATTCACCTTTTCTGGAGAGTGTACACCAAAAGAGTATGTCCCATGCTGGTTATAAGTGGTTAGGAGATTTCAGAGAACAGCAGAATTGCTGAAGAGAACAGTGTTAATTGGAGATTGAAAAGAGGTCAGAAAGCATTAAATTCAACACTAGTTAAGAACAATCAATGTTCTGCTTAGCATTTGTCATCAAAGGTGGTGAGGCAGGATTGCTGGTAAGTTTGTGTGAGGTGGGTGGATTTTAAGAAACCAGAAAAGAAACAGGAAACATATATTAAGCATCTCAGCACCTCAGTGGAGCTCTGACTAATTTTTAAGGAAAGAGAGAAAGAGGGAAGGAAGGAAGGAAGGAAGGAAGGAAGGAAGGAAGGAAGGAAGGAAGGAAGGAAGGAAGGAAGGAAGGAAGGAAGGAAGGAAGGAAGGAAGGAAGGAAGAAAGGAAGGAAAAAAGGAAGGGAGGGAGGGAGGGAGGGAGGGTGATCTTGATCATACTACATTATTATATTTTCCTTCTGGCTCATTTGCTGGATCCAGCTGGAACTGGAACAGTGGTTGCCAAAATGCAATTTGGGAAAGTGTTCATGTTTGTAGGAATTTCTACCATGACTGGAACCAGGAAGTACAAGTCTTAAATGTGAATGAGTTCCCCCTTAGCTTTCCAAACCAGTTTTTCAGTATTATTTTGCTAAGCATTATTTCCAGCCAGAGCTCTAACTCCAAGTCTCCTGGGATACAATTTCAAGCAAGATGGATGTGCTTACATTAAATCAAAGATTAATGAAGTTTGAGGTGGAGAATGGAGAATGCTTCTTTGCTTCTGGTTGCTGACGATGTTAGAACTTTGGATAAAATTTATAAGACAAATGCTTTCAGGAAGAGGAGAAAAGGATTTAAGGGACAGGTGAACCCTTTCCCTGGAGATTTTGGAGCCCTGAATTGGTTTATAGATCTTCTTGTGACTTGAAGGAATAAATTAGCTCCTGTCCATGTGTCATTTTTTAAATTGGCAGGGGCTAGATGGGATTCAGATATTTCAGTGATGATAGAGTCCTTTAAAAATAACTTTTCACACAGTCCAAAATCATCCTTGATGAGTGACTTTTCATGAACACCGATTAAGATTCATACTTTAGTCACCACACATGACAACATTTATGACTTTCAGAACACAGATGTTTGTGACTGATCGTTGGTGAGTTGTCTTAACAGGAGAAGTTGAGCAAGTAACTTACAGGCTTGTTGCTTACTAATTTCAACTTCAAACTATGTATGAGGTACAAGAAACTCTCCAGAATTTAATAATCATAGAATAGTAGTCATAGACCTTATGAAAAAGGGATAAGCACAGAGAAATGAAGCTATTTAGAGTCTGTCAGAGCACAGAGTGAATTTCAAAAACAACCCTCTGTTTCATTAAACATTTATTTATTCAAGTTTAATGTACTTTGAAATGAATTTGCATTTTATAAGGAACAGAATATATTTTCATAATACTTTATCAAGGAAATACCACCCCCGGGAAGGTCACTTACAAGCTTGACAGTGTTAAGTGGGTTATGTCCTAAGTTTGACATTCTTGAGTATTAAATTCTTGTTCCATAAATTACTCATGATAGCATCTTACTTTTGTAATACAACATGACATTTTATCAAAGCCTTCCTAAATACACCTTGCACTTCAAGATCCTTTAATCTATACCCATTCTTAATTCCTAGGAAAGAAATGTGTGTAATACATTTTCTGAAAGTGCACATAGTGAGAGAGATAAGAATTAATTTTTCTGCCTCTGAAATAATCTTACATGCTAAATGGTCTCTCATGCAAAATCTGGGCTTACAGACTTGTGGTTCCAGTTTTCTGACAGAATTTATAATTGCTACTCAAACCACAGGAGCATTTTTCTAAAATACTTTATTATAGTAGAGTCATAAAATGTTACACCATTAGAAGACTTTAACTGTTATCTAATTCGGGGGTTTTAAGGGGTCTGCAAATATGGCCCATGGGCCAACCTGTTTTTGTAAATAAAATTTTATTGGAACAGTCACATCCCTTGATTTAAACAGTATCTATGGTTGCTTTTGCGCTGTAGTAACAAAGGTGGGTAGTTACACACCATATGGTCCACAAACCTAAAATATTTACTATCCAGCCCTTTAAGAAATGGTTTATTAATCCTTGATCTGGTCACCTACATTTTACCCACACACATCCCTGCCACAAATTAACATTTCTATACTGTTTGAGGTAGCACCAGGAGACTAGATTATCATATTATGAAATCCATAATGCCAAAAATATGTGCTGGTTTGCATTACATTAATATGTATGTAGAAAAGATTTCCTTAAATCTCTTTGAATTAAATGAGATTGAATTTAGCATGTCCCATGGGAAAAGCATTGCCCCTATGGTATCTATCAGAGACGAGGATGTAAAACCTTCAGGGAATCACAGCTATTTAGGATTTATTGAATTTAAACATTTTATGTAGAATCACACATTATGCAGAATCATATTTTATGTAGATCAGAAAAGAGTACTGACTTTAAAACGAATTAGTCACATGTAAAGGGAGAAATATCTCTCCCTCCTTACTGGAAAAGTCACAGTAAGGAGGTATAAAATAAATCAACCAGGTAAGTGGATGTGGCTCAAGCGATTGGGCTCTCACCTACCACATGGGAGGTCCCTAGTTTGGCTCTCGGTGCCTCCTAAAGAAGACAGCGAGCTGGCGCAATGGGCAGGCACAGCAAGCTGATGCAACAAGAGATACAAGAAGAAAAACATAATGAGAGACACAGCAAAGCAGGGAATGGAGGTGGCTCAAGCGATTAGGTGCCTCCCTCCCACATCAGAGGTCCCGGGGTTTGGTTCCCAGTGCCTCCTAACGAAACAAGAAAGACAAACAGACATAGGAAGTGCAAACAATGAGGGAGTAGGGAGAAATAAATAAAATTTTTTTAAAGATTTATTTTATGTTTTTATTTCTCCCTCCTCCCCCAGCCCCCCCGTTATTTTGTGCTCACTGTCTACTCTCTGTGTGTTCTTCTGTGTCTGCTTGTCTTCTCTTTAGGCAACACCAGGAACCGATCCTGGGACCTTCCAGAGTGGGAGAGAGGTGCTCAATCTCTTGCACCAGCTCAGCTCCCTGGTCTGCTGCATCTCTTATTGTTTCTCCTTTGTGTCTCTTTTTGTTGCATCATCATGCTGCTCCAGCTCTCTGCATGGGCCAGCACTCCCGCGTGGGCCAGCACTCCACATGGGCCAGCACTCCATGTGGGCCAGCTCTCTGTTCAGGCCAGCTCACCATGCAGGCCAGCCTGCCTTTCACCAGGAGGCCCCAGGAATCAAACTCTGGACCTCTTATATGGTAGACAGGAGCCAAATCGCTTGAGCCAATCGCTAAGCAATTGTTTCCCAGAAATTAATAAATTTTTTAAATCTTTTAAAAAATAAATAAATCAAACATATACCTCTCCATGTACTCTCCCCCTTTTTTCATTTTTGTAATGACAAAAATGTAAACCAGACATTTGGAAGAGTAAATGGAATATTCCCCAGATACATTATAAGCTGGTACCTTTCTCACTAGAATAGAGCCAAACTTTAAGAAAGCCTACAAAAATATTTGACACGAAGGTGCCCCTGAAGCCAAAAAGTACCAGGGCAGTCCTTATCTTATGGCTACTTAGAAAAGACTTTTAATGCCAATTAACAATGTGTTAAAATCACATTGTAGTGTGCATGAATGTCAACCCTTAGAATTGTGCAGTGCACAACTTGGGTGAACATATGTGACAGTACTCTTTCTGAAGTATTGGTGCTAACACTTTTAATGTCACAGCAAATTTTATGATAGGAAAAAATATAAATATATAAATAAAAAGTAGAAGCAATTACAGTATAAGAGAACTCTTTGCATTACAAAAAAATCAATCTGGGTCCTTAAGAAAGTGTTTCAATTCATGGAAATTCAGTTGCTATAAAACTATCTACCTATTTTCATCAAAGTTACCACCATCTGTCCTGCACCCATTTCAAAACATTCTCTTGCATAATACAAAAATATTTCTAACTCCAAGTACTTGACATGTTAAATAAAGGCAGTTGATATCATTTATTTTTTTATAATCTTATTTTTTATTTTTAAAACAATTTTATTGAGGTATAATTTACAAATAAGAAATTGCACCTATTTTAAGGATAGAGTTTGATGTGTTTTGACAAATACATACACCCTTGTGGCCACAATGACAGCCAAGACATAGAACATTTCCATCACCCCAGAAAGCTCTGTCTTGTCTCTTTGTAATTACTGCCCCACCGCCCCCCAACCCCAGAGAATTAATGATCTGCTTTCAGTCACTATAGATTAGTTCTGTCTTTTCTAGAAATTCGTATAAATGTAGAAATACCATATGTACTTTTGTGCCTGCTTTTTTTCACTCAGCATAAGGTTTTGATTTACACATGATGCTGCATGTATTAGTATTTCACTTTATTTTATTGCTAATGTTAATCCATTGTATTGACATACCACAATTTTTTTACCCATTCACTTGTTGATGGACATTTGTTTGTTTCCAATTTTTGGCTATTATTAATAATGCTATTAATATTCATGTACAGTCTTTCTGAGGACATAGGTTTTCATTTCTCTTCAGAAAAGTAAAAAGAGTGGGATTTCAGTTTTAAGTATTTATGTGAAATTTTGAATGTTTATTCTACTTTTTTTTCTGCCAGGGAACTCTGTTCCCTCTTCTCAGTTTTCTTTTACTATTATGTCCCAATTTGTACCAATATTTTTCTAGATAAAATAGGATGAGAATGTAATGCATATACCAGTATATGATGAAAATACATTACAAGGGGAGAAATTATTTACAAAATAGTTGCTCTTTTCCAGTTAGTGTTTGACATAACAGCTCTGCTAAAACCCTCAGAACAAAAATCACTGAGACACAGTGATTTACATAAATTCTTTCATTTGGGAAGAACCACAAAACCAAAATGAAACTAAGGGGATGGTGCAGGATCTGAACAGAAAAGGTCTGCTACAAGTGTGAGAGAAATGAAACTCTCTGAGTTTTATGGAGCCTTGATGATGCATTTTTATGACCTATGTGGTATGAAACCTTACTTGTTACAATTCTTGGCAGAGAGAGGAGAGAATGCAACCAAGATGTGAGAAGATAATATAAGAATCTGAACTATCTAGATGACATGAACTTAAGGGTCTCATACCCCAGAAGATGGCTGAATTGAGCATGGATACTCTACAAAACCACAGCGATCCCTAATGCTTGAAACACTTATTCAGAGTCAACTCAAAAACAAATTATTATTTTATTATTTTACTCCTGAGGGGATACTCTGGAATGCCTCTGACCACAAGACACTTTAAAACTTCACTGAAGTGGCCATTCCCTGAATCTATATAGTATTTATCCCTCATTCTCTGGAGTGTCTGGCCAAGGCCGTTAGCATGCTAGCCACCCTTGCTGCCCTGTCCAGTCAGCAAGATGTCATCAAAGCAGTGGTTCCCAACCAAGGACAATTTTGCCCTGTTCCCCATCCCAAGGACATTTATGACATCTGTGGAGGAGAGTGTGCTACTGGCATCTAATGGGTATAGACCAGGGATGCTGGTAAACTCCTACATGCACAGGAAAGCTCCCCATTGCAAAGAATTAGCTGCCTGAAAGTTGAGAAACACTGTTGTAAGTAATCATTGTGATATTCTGTGAATGTCAGCTAGTCCAGATATCTTCAAACTATATTGTGACAAAGGGTGGGGAGAACATAGCCCTGAGGTAAAACTGTAAATGAATATTGGGTGTTCACCTCATGTGAGTGCAAACTATTTCTTAGCCTCTTTTTTCTACATTGAATGAATAAAGAATGCATTTGCGAAATCGATAGATAGATGCCATATACCTGAGGGTTTGGGGGATATCCTCTAGCAATGATACCACATCTGGCAGAGCAGCTGTGATCATAGCTACTTCTTGATTAGGAGGTAGTTTATAGTCATTTTTCTAGGATCCGTCTGTTTTCTTCAGGGGCCAGGCGGGTAAATTAATTGGAGATATGATAGGGACCACCATTTCTGCCATTTTTTTGTTTTCAAAGATGACACTAATCTCTATATAAACATCACCCCAACCCTGGAATACGATGACTATTTTTTAATTTAATATTTCAATAAGACTGGGGGCCACTTTAGAGGTCCCCACTTGATCTTTCACATTATGATAGCATTTACCCCAGAGACTGGGACCCAGTGTGGTTGTTATTCCAACTGCTATGTATATCAATTTGGGAAAGATACTTGGAGACTAGGGAAATAACTACTGTAGGCCCACTGAAAGCTGGGCTTGAGCCAGACTTTATTATCTGGCACCTATAGGCTTCCATTCTAACAAGGAGGGTGTGAAGATGCTTGTAGACTCTGGCTATCAATGTTAACCCAGACCATGTATCCAAGTACCCTTCCTGAAGTAGACATGCAACAGAATAAATGGCTATAGTTCCCCTTGGGGAAAGGCTAGGGGAATCGTATATGTTTGCCATGGTGTTGCAGGGTTCTTCTTCTCAAAGAACAAGACTTTTCCTCAGTGAATGAGTTCTGGATCTGAAAGTTGGCCCAGATCTTGGAACTAGGCAAGAGATTGGAAGCTTTTACTGGGAAGACCACCCTCAGCCCCATGCTTCACTGTTCTTGATGTTTTTGTTATTTTGTTTTATGGTTATAGATGTTAAGCAATACTCTACCTATGACCAGATTAGAATTTAGGCAAAGATTCAGAGTGATTCCTGTGCTGATTTTTGGAGTTCCTTCACTGTATGGTTCCCTCCTACCTAGTACTTTGCCTTGAAAATTCAAGCCACTTCTGTCTCTCCTACTCCAATCTCTGTCTCCTCAACTCAACAAAACACTGGACTCTGTTGAAATTTAGAAAGTTCCTTCAGGTGGAAAACTTACTTCATGTGTTTTCCATCTCACAGGAATTGTATACCTGTGCTCCCTGTTGTCCAATGTCTGAAAACAGATGTTTCATATATCATGTCCATTTTTCTAGTTGTTTAGGGCGAGAGGTTAAGTACAATCTCAATTAGACCATCGTAGCTAGAAGCAAAGTCCTTGTTTTTAGTTTGATTTTTATTTTTTTAAACATATGTGATGGTTAGCTTCATGTGTCAATTTGGCTAGGTTATAGGGTCCAGCTGTTTGGTCAAGTAAGCACTGGCCTGATTGTTACTGTGAGGGTACTTCATGGGCTTAAATCCTTAGTCAGTTGATTGCCTCTATGGCCAATTGCATCTACAGTCAGTTGCATCTACAATCAACAAAGAGATTGCCCTCAGCAATGAGAGGAGTCTCCTCATCCAACCATTTGGAGAGAACTGAGGATTTTAGCAGTCAGAAAGATGAATTTCTATCTCTATTTCAGTTCAGCCAGTTTCCCCGAGGGATTTCAACAGCACCTTCATTGGAGTTTCCGACTTACAACTTCCCCTGGAGAATTCAGCATTACTTTTATTGACTTTCCAACTTGTGGCCTGCTCTACAGAATTTGGATTGCCAATCCCCATGGTAACATGAATCAATTCCTATATTTCCCATAATAAATCTCTTAATATTTAAATATTCACACAAACACAGACATTGTCAGTTCTGTTTCCCTGGATAACCCTGATTAACAAGCCATAGTAATGAATTTATTTTATCATTTTAAGATTCATTTAAAAAGCTACACATTTATCCAATGTGTTCACTATGAAAACATCATGATGTGTGTATTTTTAAAATTATTTATGGTAAATTTCTGCCTTGACACATTTCCTCTACCTTCCCTAGTTCCTCAGCCAATTCACATGTACATAAATAGCCTAAATTCACAAATTTCATGGGGCTTCAAATTACCTGGAATACATTGAGGTGTCTTTCCCCAAGTCTTTCATTCAACAATGTTTGTTTAACAAATTTTTATTGAGTCACTCTATTTCAGGCAGTGTTTGATACCCTTCATTAAAGGACTCAGTGACCTTCTGAATGATCACACTTCTGATTCCAAATGGTTCTGTCACTCTTAACGTGCCTCCACTCCCCACATTTCACTTAACAAAGTTCTTTTCCCTTTTTCTAATTGGTTATCTTGAGTACAAATCAAGCTCTAACTCCCCAAAGAATTAACCTCTGCTCTGAATAGCAATGCATGTCTCTGAAATTCTCTTATTCTGAAATTCTCACACTAATTACCTAGTCTCAGCTTTCATTTCTGGGTCACAGATCATCTTCCCACCTTCTCTGTTCTTTCGAAAGACACTGGCGAGCAGGCTGTATTTGATTCTGGGCTCTATAGCTTCCTATTTGTATGAACCTGGGTAAGATATTTAATCTTTCTGGATCTCTGTCTTTATATGAAAATAGAACCTACCTCAAAAGATGCTTGATCTCATATATATACTTAGAAAAGTATCTGGCATACAGTAAGCACTCAATAAATATTAACTACTATTACTACTCATCAGAATCATGAACATCTGACTTCCAATTATCTGATCAACATATGGATTTTAAGCTTCTGTACATGTTGTGTCTCAGTTATAAGTTTAGATACCTGCAGTTTAAAATTCAATCTTTTAAATTCTTGGCCAGATGTTTGTTGTCCTCTTCAAGGTGAGTGTCTGCAGTAAAGTCACTTTACCCTGTCCCTGACCCTTCCATTTCCAGCTTGCTTTGCACTGGTGGTCAGCCCTGTGTCTCCAAGGGACTGGACCCCACTTTCAAGAGACAACCCAGGGAAGCGGATGTGGCTCAATTGATGGGGCTCCCGTTTACCATATGGGAGGCCCCGGGTTCATTTCCCGGGGCCTCCTGGTGAAGGCAAGCCGGCCCGCGTGGCTTGGTGAGCTGATGCAGCAAGACGACCCAACAAAGGGAAACAAGCAGACACAGAAAAACGCAAAAGCAAATGGACACAGCGAGCACAAGCGGCAAGGGGGGTATAAATAAATAAATAAAATCTTTAAAAAAAAAAAAAAAAGAGACAACCCAACATGTAGCAGCAATGATCCTGAAGCCACCATGAAGCCAGCCTTTGGCTCCGGAAGTGGCAGCTAGGGCCCCAAAGTCCCAGGGGTGAATATATGCATTTAAAATGATGACAGCAGAGAATGAGAGGTAACAGGCAAAACAAGCAGTGACTTTTGTATTTGGCCCTAAAAGGAAAAATAAATAATCAAAGAATTCATCTTCTTTAGAGAAAGGTCTGAAAGAATGAAGAGCATCATGCAATGTAAGTTTCCATAAACTGAACTGTAATTAAACAATCTGTACCTTAGAGAAGTCACCTGCGTGAAGAATCACAGGGCTTTAGAGCTTGATTCTAGCTAAAATTTAAAGTCTGTGTACCCAAATAAGTAAAACAAATCAATCTTATTTTATTGAAAAACCATATATTATGCCCCAAGTATAAAACACTAACTTCTGTCTGAGCTGGAGGAATTATAAGTCAGTAATGCATCTTATAAATCAAGTGCATGAACCGTTCATCATCTCCTGAAATTATAAATCAGTCATGTTCACAAAGCAACTATCTGATTTGGAAATAACTCCCTGGATGAATAAATCAGTCACTTCCAGATATATGAATAAGTGACATGACCCATAAATCACATGGCTACAGACTCATGTTTCATCAATCAGAAACTCTTATTTATAATTGAAAATTTAAAAACACTTATTGTGAACAATTTAATACACACCAGTTCCGAATTCCCATAGTAGTGTAAGATGATATGAACAAGTAAAGCAAAACTTTTCCTTTGCCAAATAGTGTTTTTCACCAAATAGCAAATCGATATGTCTGCCAGGGTTTTCTTGCTTTTCTACTTGTAGTAACACCTCCTTGTTCCATATGGACAAGGTAGGCCAGTACAACCAACTGATCCACAATCAGATCTTTCAAAGAGTGTTTTTAGAGACATAAATGTATCAACTGTTAGAAAACTGCTCTTTGTTACTTTTGGAGAATGTTTTTGTGACTAGGTAAAGAAATGTAAGTGTAATTCATAGAAAAATAAAAATAAACATTAACTTAGATAATTACGAAATGACTAAGCTCTAATATCCTAATCAGCACATGTAAATTTTATTAATATAATAATGTTTACATTTGCATAACATTTTATATACTTATTCTTCCATACAATTGTTATAGTGGTTAACAAGACCTTATGGTGAGAAAATCATGCAAGATATTTAAAATCCAAGATCAAATACTAGACAACATAGAATTAAAGTTTCTTGCCCTTTATTTCTGTATTCTTTATACATTATACTGCCAATAGAAGAACTTGGATAATTTTAATCCTCCTGTGAATATATACTAATTTAGGCTTAGAGTTCATTAGTTTATGCTTAAAGATGACTAATTTAGGCTTACTTATATATAGGCTTAGAGGTGTCACCCACATTCTGAAACACTAACTGCTAGTTTTTAATGGTGAAATAATCACATAAATATTCTTACACCACTGTATATCTGACATGAACTGAAATTTGGATTTTATGTTTGTGATGGCAAATGTGCCTTTTCTGTTTAAATTCCTTATAAGTCATTACAAGTTGAATGATTTTTGTCATTGAACTTAGATGAACCACCAATGAATTATGGAGTTTCAGATTTCTTCTAACTATAATTCACTTGATTGCATAATCACAAACTACTGCTAATTTAAAATCTGTCCAAATGTATCCACACACATTATCTAATGATCAGGCACTCTCCAGAGAATGTCAGGCTACTCACTGTGATTATTCCTGTGATTCAATGTGGGTGAAGATTCAAATACTTCTATTTCTCATTATCAAACGAGCAGCTCATGCAAAAGCAATTCAGAACCTAGCAAGGAAAATGATTTTCTACCTTCATAAAGAGTACAATACTCAGTGTAAATCATAGCACTAATTAGAAATCATTTTTACTTATTGCTTTGAGCATTAATTTTACTTTAACCATTCCATTTTAGTTTCAGAATTTTTTTCATTAAAGCTGTTGTTTCAATCAGCTCATAAATTGTGTTTTAGTAAATCTTTTCACCGTCATGTTACTTAGCTTTAGGGAAAGCGAAAATGAAAATGGTGCTACAGAACTTAAAATATCAACTCCAAATTATGGTATTTAGAGTTAGACTCTTTTTGAATGGCTGCTTAGTAATTTGCTAAAGAATGATAATGGCACCTTCCTCACATCTCTGAAGGGGCAAATATCTCAGTCATTAAATTTTGCTTAGTGAACATAATTATATGGGATTCAGCATTATTTCAGTTTAACAACAAATGAATCGCTTAGGAGCTGTATAAACGGTGTAACATAGGGGAAGACTAGCAAAAGAGAATTTATTTCAAGCTCAGGTGGTGCATTCCTGACCTTGGGCGTGTCATAGACTCTCTTATGGTCTCAGTTTCTATGCCTTTAAATTAAAATTTAGATTTCTCCCTCCTTAGTGCTTGAGAATATTATGAGCAAGTATTAATAAAATAATGTGCCCTGAATTTCTCAGATGAAAGGCACTATGTAAGTCTAAATGCATTGTGATAGAGTCATGAGAGGGTTCAAGGCTACAAAATTCTATTCAATATTATACATTTTCAAGGCAAAATAACTCATTTTAACATGTAAGAATCCACTGCCTTTAACATCTCTTGGGTAGATCATGTCATTCACTTCAAACCTGCCCTACATGTAGAGTTTTGCATTCCTCTTTTAATTTCCATTGTTCATAGAGAAAGCATACATCCAGTCTTTATCTTTGTTCAAATTATTCAATAAATTTTATTCCCCAGTAGGGTGAGTACATTTGTGGCACTTCTATGATGTTCCTAGATTTGATGAAGTTCATGGAAAGCTCCTACCTCAAGTTGAAAGAAGTATGACCAATAAGCTATGCATATAACAAGTATTCAATACTAGTCAAATGGGATATTAAATTGAAGAGTTTTACACAATACTATTACCAGGAAAATTATTATTAATGAAATTATACCTAGATACCATCAATCTAGGTTGCTTTATGGTAGCTAAGTATTCTTGTATCTATGACAGGATTATATTCCTTCTATCATACCCACTCCCCACACCACAGGAAATAGACTATAAAATAATCTTCATTTGCTACCCCATCTGCACAGCCCTTCCCGTCCATCTGGATGTCAGATGGGAGCAAAGAGATCCATAGCACTTTGAAATAACTGAGGTGGCCTGGGTAACATTTCGTAACGCAATTTACACAGCCAGGTTTTAATATCCACTTCTCTGTTTGAACTATTACTAAGTGTATAATGGAGGCCACATTCTCCTCCACAGTCACTCTATTACCACATCTTCTAATTCATTATTCTTGAAGTGCTCCAGAATAGTTAGAATAGAATTAAATTTTATGTAATGCCCTTCATCCTCCAACAAAGTACACTGCAGAATCATCTTCTTTAAGCCCTTGACCTTTTCCCAGAGGAACATTTCCCCTCCCTATACTGAATCAGCCCATGCTTTCACACTGAATTTGTTATTCTTGCAATCCTTCTCATGACAAAGGTGAAAAAGGAAAATGGAGAAAAAGAAAAAAGTGGAAAATCAAGCAAGGCAACAGAATTCCAAGAAAATCCTTAGAATAATATAGGAAAAATGAAATTTGTCAGCTTCTCAAAATTTGAAAGCTATCTATCCAAGACCCAGAATAATTGTAATACCCTGAGAAAAGCTTGAATTCCTGGATAGACACCTTGGTAGTCAGCAGCATGGTTCTGGTCCTTCCTGCTCCAAGTTCATGACAGGATTGCACTTCCTGATTGTTTATTGCTGTCTAGGGTCGTGTCATTAGTCTGGCAAATGAGGTGTGAGCAGAACTGAAGTCTGTCACTTCTGGACTACAGAGACAATCTCCAGGCCTGTGGTTTTGCTCTGGCAGAACAGACAATATTCAAAGCACTGGCTGCTCAATTAGCCTGGGTCCCTGGGTATCCATGATGAGTACCTGCTGATGTGAAATTGTCGAGTAGCATGGGCAAGAAATGAACCTTTATTATTTCAAGGCTCTGAGATATGGAGCTGTGTTTTATGGCAGCATAATCCATAGTTATCCTCACTTTTACAGATACTCAACTTTGTTAAAAAGGATCATATTTTAAAATATAGTCCTCACCAAGGATTCCCCAAATCTTCAAGCAACTTTCAATTTGTGTTCTCTCTAGTTCTTAGACATTTGTTTGATGTTAAAGGAGCAGCTCAGATCCATATAATAATGGCCATCAGATTTGTGGAGACAATATGAATACTTTCCATGGAGCCTTTTATTGAATGTCTTGTGGTATTCAATAGATCCAGTCAGCAAACCATTGCAGTAGGTCTATTGATATGCAGAATAAGAGTAATTCCAGGACTTAAAATTTATACCCTTTATATAATGGAATGTGTCCACCTGGTCGGTCCTCACAGGTCTGATGATATACCAGGGGCTCATCATTAGTCTCTGTTAATGCCAGATTTGGTACTCAATAGCATAAGTAGTCAAACAAAAACTTCAGTGAGAAAAAAAGTTGAGTTCCTGACATTATGCATACTTTGTTCATAAGCCCATTAAGCATAAACTGGAATGGTTGAAGAAAGAGACTGACATTCAGAGTGGGTCAAGTGATCTACTTAAATGATAGCCTCCTCTGAAGAGGGAGCCACTTGTTAATCACTTACATTGGGCACAAATTATTTCTTATTGTGGGTCCATTTTGAGAGATTCATTCACATGTCTCCTACCCAAAGCTCCTTATCATCAATCTAATCTTCTCTCCAAGTCCTTGTCCATCTGGCAAAAAATTCTTTCTCTGTTCATGAATCACTACAGATCTATATTTCTGACAGTCTCTCCTTCCAGGCAAAGTAGATAAAATTTTCCCACTTCTTGGAAAAAGTCCATTCTCCACTTTTCTTCAGAGCCATCTCTGAGTGGGACTATAACATAGCAGCTGTTCACTTTTGCCTGATGCCAGAATATCTTGCAGAAACACATCAAAATTTGCCAATCTTATTGAGCTATTTATAAGGAAATCCCCTTTGGGAGCCAGCCATGTGTTGGGTTGTGGTAGGAAGTAGAGGTTAAGTGGAAAAGGAGCAATGGCATTGCAATAGGAGCAGGTATATTGAAAGAATGTGTTTAGTCTTCATTTGACTTTGATTCAACCACATCAGTAAGGCATGACTCAGGTTGAATACCCCACCCCCTTGGTGGGTCAATACAAATGGACACTGACTCAAGAAGATACATGGGAAGAGAGAGAGCTCTGTCATTTTTTATCCCGGACCTCAGGAAGAGATGAGCCATTCACCTGATAGTTTGCAGCTGACCTTGGGAAGAACAAAGAACAGCTGAGAAGCCTGGAAAGAAATGAGTGGAGAGAGAGGAAGCTCAGAGGAGAAGGCTGAACCCTCACAGAGATCAGCAACCATCTTGCTTCAACACGTGGTAACTGACTTTGGTGAGAAAGCAACCTTAAGTTGGACTCTTTAGGGCCTTGTAACTGTAAGATTTTACCCCAAATAAATACCCTTTATAAAGCCAACAGATTTCTGGTATTTTATTGCATCAGCACCCCTTTGGCAGACTAATACACCAGCATAAATTTTTGAGCTTCTGACCTCCACCATAAGAAGTATATGACACAGGTAACTGTTCCCCTTTAGCCTGAGACCTGGCATGAAGATGAGTGGAGCAGACCTGTACCTGCACTGGAGTCCAAAGTCCAGACTATACCAGATGAGTCCAGCTGGCCCACAGAAAATTGACACTTGACCCTCAGACACTGCAGTAAGAAATAGTTCTCTGTTGATTTAAGGGAGCTTTCATTTATACAGTATCATTGCAATAACGATTGATATAACGATTGATATAGTGTGTCAAATAACACATAGATCTTGGTGCACACTTCCGGTTGCACAGCCATCTAGAACTAGTCAGTCCTTAATGGGGTCAAAAGCAATCTAGGGGCTATTACTCATAAGGAAAATAGTTTTAAATAAGGGAAATTACTAAAGAGGGCAGGGTTTTACTTTTAAACTCAAGGGGTTCTCCACTGAAATTCTCCGTTTGGGATCTGTCACAAAATGCCATCTCAATCAGCATTGACCATTTCAATCACTATAAGTCTTTTCTAAGGACCAAGGAACAAAGCTGCTTGCATTACAGCTTTAATCAACTGGAGCCCCTTCTGTGCTCTGAGCCCCACTCAAATGTTTCAGCCTTCCAGTTAGTTCAGTGAATTAACTGAAGTAGTATACCCATTTGGACATCACTCTGGCTCACTTACGGTGGTAAGGAGCTGCAAGTTGCAGCAGTTTGTCTTCTGCCTTTGAGGATATATACTAATATGCCTTGGATTCCTAAAACTGCAGAAGTCTCAATGAAATGACAACATCTTGAATTTCTACAAGATTTATCTCCTACTATCTCCTATGTGTCCTCAAAAAGCATATAGGGGATTTGCTACTTTGCATTTCTCATTCCTATCAGTGTGATGTCAACATAGCTGGCCCTGTAGTATAGTAAGATGATCAAAGTCCCTGTGCACAAAATTATGACATCAAGTCATAAAGTTAAGATAAATCTGAGACAAAATGGTGAAGGTTAACAGCTGTTTCTAGTAGATGCAAGCAAACTACTCCCAGTGTTCTTTACATATTGAGATACCAAAAAAAAAAAAAAAAAACTTATTTTAAAAGATCAGTAAAGGTTAAAAGAGGTTTTGTTGATATACTCTATTAAAGAAACCACATCTAGAATAATGGCTGTCATTTGAATCATGATTAGGCTTTTAATAGTTCATTTTCATTTTCTGGTCTCCATATGTTTTCTGCATAATTCAAATATTTAATTTTATGGCATCATACTGGGGATCACCATCCCACCATCTTGCAAGGTTTTAATAATGGCACCAATCTCCATGATTCACCTAGAGATGTGATTTTCAATAATCTTGGTAAGCAGAGGCAGTACCAAAGTCTTCTATTTTGAACTTCCTAACATAGTAACCCATATTCCAGAGCTCAGGGAGTCAATATTTAAATACTTCTGGTTGCTGAGTATGTCCAGTCAACTATACACTCACTGATTGGGGAAACAAACATAGAATGGGTTCATGGATCCACAGGTAGACTCTGAACAAAACTATTCATCTTGTGACACTTATGAACTAAGCAGTTAATTATATTTGCCCTTCAGGGGTCCCAGTGATGAGCAGTACCTTAGAGTACTGGTTTATTAGTCCTTAAAGGATGAGTACTGCTCTTTAAGTTATAAATTGCCACTATTCTTTGGGAACAACCAGAAGAAAGTTTAACTTCATAGATAAAAATTTTTATTTCAGGATTTTTCTACAAGAATAATCTCTGTCAGTCATGATATTTTTAACTACCTTAATTATGCTGGTATAAGAGATACCATCTTAAGACAATCATAGAAACTCCTTGGTTCTCTAGTGTTTAAAGCTTTATAGTTGCACCCACACAGGCCTTTTATGTTTGAACCGCCATTAATGAGCTATTGACACAACTACTCAATCTGGAGAGCATTGTCTTCAATAAAAGTTCAATCCAGTTCACCACAATAGATCATTTAAATAACTACTTTACCAAGAGTTGTCATGGACTAAGTATGAATGTTCCATCTACTAAAGATAATGTAATCTAGTCACAGAACCAACCCCAAACTCAGACTTTTTTGAATGTTAATCATCTGCAACCACTTCAAGAAGCAATTATTTCACCAGCAGATAGAAAACAGAATCCATTATGATTAGTTCAAGCAGAAGAGATTTCATAGAGGAAACCAAACAAATAGAAAAATTTTGGATAATCTAGAGTAGCAAGCTCTAGACTAATTCCTGAGGAAAAATCCCCATTCTCTAGAATTTCTCTATCATAAGACCATGGTTGCAGAAGGTTAAAGACTTTGATTGATGTTGCTGTTTCCGAATGTAAAACCACATCACCTCTGCCACGATCCAGGTCACAGAAAAAATAGACATTTCATTCTTCCCTCTGTCATAAAGGTATATGGGAGAAGAGAAGTCCTGGAATAGAGAAGAAGGTATCCAAAAGCTCTGATGCAGAAACATACCTGGAATGTTCAAAAAATAGCAAAGAAGTCAAGTTGAGGAGGGCAAGTGCAAGAAAGGGAGTGGAAGAGCATGGGTTTAAAGAGGTAGTGAGTGGCCTGGAATAGGTAGGGCCTTTTAAAATCATTCTAAGAAATTCAGCTATTTTTCTGAGTATAATAGGTAGACATTTGGAGGCTTCAGGTAATAGAGTGGCATGATTTGATATCATTTTGAATAATTTCATCTGGCTGCTCTCAAGAGAATAGACTAGGATGGTCAGCAAAGGAATAGAGAAACAAATGAAGAGCCTAGGGTAATAACCCAGTCAAAGATGATGGCATATTGTACCACATGGGGGTGATGGTGGTAGTAAGTCTTCAGCTTCCAAATGTGTTTTGAAGTACAGTCCATAGGGTTTGCTGTCAAATACAAAGGAAAGAAATAAATCAAGGATAATGTCAGCATTTTGGGCCTGACAAACTGGAATGATAAAATTGCCATTGACTGAGATGAGAAAGACAGAAGGCAGAATGTGTTTGGAACAGCGGAAAGACGAAAAATTCCATGTGGACACATTAAGTTTGAGATCCTTTGTAGAATCCAGTAGAGATGTTCAGTTGGTGTTTGGATGTACATTTGGAATTTAAAAGAGATGGCAAGGCTGGAGATATAAATTTGGGATTTATCAACATAAAGCTTTTAAATCACAGGACTAGAAAGTATCACCTAGGAGTAGTTGTAGATAGAGAGAGAGGAGGTCCAAGGACTGAGCCCCAAGACACTTTAAGGTTTAGTGATATGGGAAAGAAAGAGAACCTACCAAAGAAGCCTAAGAAGGACACTAAGAAGTAGATAAACAAGAGCAGTTTTCTGAAGACTATGTTTTTAAAAAGAAATGATAAGCTATATCAAATGCTGCCTGTAGGTCAAATAAAACAAGAACAGGGAATTGATCATGGGATGCAATTATATTGAAATCATTGGTGATTCTGACAAGGACTGAGATAAGAGAACGGTGAGAATGAAAACTTGACTAGAGTAAGTTCAAGAGAAAATGCAAGGAAAGGAAATAGGAGACCAATATTATAGACTACTTTTTCTAAGGGAAAAAGGGCTATATATTTTTTAAAATAGGAGATATTATGATTTGTTTATATTCTGATGTAAGGATCCCATTTAGAGTGAAAATCTGATGATGCCGGGAGGGGGTGGGGTGGAGAGAGAGAGAAAGAGAAAATAGTGAGATGTAGGATTTCCAAGCAGCACAAAGAACCCCTCTGAGGTTAAAGTTCATGAATTTAAATAAGGCTAGTCAGCACGTTTGTGTGAATCTTTCCAGACACTTTCACTACTCCAGTGCAGGCAGAGGGTTGATTTAAGCAGGATTGGCATGTTTCTAGGTGAGTGTGAAGGGAACAGAGAAGTAAGATAGTTGAAGGCATATGCAAGAGCATGCGCAGAAAGGTGAATCATACAACAATAATAATAATTTGATAGGATCATTGAATTTTAGGTCCTCAGCATATAATATTGCTACAATTGAGATAATAGAAGCAATAAGCTGGGAAGTTAGGAAGTAGTGGACAGAGTGGGTGCTTGAAATTAAGAATATGGAGGTAGTGCACTATTTGGTAGAGATACAAACCTATATGACTGAAACCTAGAGTTCATGAAAGGATGCAGTAGAAGATGAGTTTCTTTTGGAGCCATTTCAGAAAAGGTTTGGAATACTAGATGAAGGTATACAGACTTTTTTCAGTAGAGAGCAGAAGAATATTACAGAGGATACAAGTGATGTGTGACATGATCTGACCTATAATTTGGGAAAAGTATTTCAATAGTAATGTAAAGTCGAATTAGAAAGTAGATTAGATAAAGGGAGAAATTGTTGGATGACGAAAGCAATAGACTAGACCAAAAAAAAAAAAATCATGAAGTTTAAAGAGTATAATTGCAGTGAAGAGTGCAGTGTGGCAGCACAGTCTGGTTATCAAGAGAAAGGTGGAACAGAAGCTGCACTGGTATTTTAAGCTCTATGACGTCGACGGCAACGCATCGGCCATGAAGGGCTGCTCACCATCATCAGGGTAACTCCAGGCAATTCGAGCCATTAACCCGCTCAGCAACTCGACCATGACTGAGGAGGAGTTCATGGATACAGCGTTCTCCAACATCGAGCATCAATGGGAGGGGAAAAACTCCCTGGAAGAGTTCATGGACGGCATCCAGAAGGACCAGATGCTCCTGGACAAACTGAAGAGAAGCCTGGATCTTATTCGCATCTTACGCAGGTTCCAGAACAGCCAACAGGGCAAGCAGGAGGCTGGCGAGAGGGTGCAACTGGGACAGCCAAGGCAGCTGGCTGAGCCCACGGTCCAGCTGCTTCTGTATGGGGGGTGGGGTGCTGATGCCTGGTGTCACTGTTGTTTTAATACTAGACAGAGTCTACTGGAAAAAAAGGATATACACATAATAAATTAGGTAGAGTATAATCTGAGTATATGAATACTGACAAATTTACTCGGTTGGGAGAGGGTATAGAAGGTTAAAGAGAGAGAAGAATGAAAAATTATTAGCTTTTATACCTTTTGAGATTGGGTCCCTAGAAATGCCCTTACCAGAGAGGTGACTTAGCATAGGACAAGTTTTCAGAGGATGCTCAAAGTGTAAAATCTTAATACACTGTCTCTGAGGTAGCAGGAAATTCAGATTTAGAGTTCAGTAGGAGTCAGGGATAGAATTATGAATTTGAAAATTCTTAACTTTGAAGTGTATCATTTATCTCATCTGATAATTTGGTTCAGAGAGAAAAGACTAGTAATATAGTACAAATAAAAATAGCTTCCACCCCAACTGATATTCAGCCAACACTACCCAATAAGGTCATTCCTATTATTTATGTCCAGTGGCTGCTCTCTGGTCGGTGCATCTGTTCTCATTTTCAGGGCCTGTGACACACTGGGTGTTAAACATTTAACCTCAGCTACCTTGGACAGTAATGATTACATTTAAGCAGCATCTTGAAAAGAGGATCCAGAGAAGAAGTCTGAAGATGAATCAGTAAAATAATAAGAGAGCATTTTAAGAAGATATAAACCAGTTTCAGTAGAAAAGTGAGGGGATCAGTGTTTGGGATTGTTGGATCACATGCAAAAGTATGTTTGTGATAAAATGGAGAAAGTAAATGTATACTGGTCTTTTCACAAGTTGGTTGTAGGAAGCAATATGTCAGCCAGTATTTGGTCAGTTACAAGTGACAGAAAATCTAATTCAAATTATTTTAAACAACAGCAGCAAAAACAAAACAAAACAAAAATGGGGAAGCAGGATGTCTTAATTTGCCAGGGCTGCTGAAACAAAGTGCCACAGACTGATTGGCTTAAACAAAAGGAATTTATTGTCGCCCAGTTTGGAGGCTAGAAGTCCACAATCTAGGTGTCAGCAGGATGATGCTTTCTCTAAAGCCTGTGCTGTTTTGGGGTTGGCTTGCTGGAGATCCATACTCAGTCCTGCCTCCGTTACGTAGCTGTCCCTCTCTCCCATCTGTCTCCTACTCCTACCTGTGTCCAAATTTCTTCTGGTTATAAGGACTCCATTCACATTGAATACACCCACCCTCATTCAGTTTGGCTTCACCTTAACCTAGTCACATCTTCAAAGATCCTATTTACAAATGGGTTAACATCCACAGGATCAGGGCTTAGGACTTGAGCATGTCTTTATGAAGGCACATGATTCAATCCATAACATGGTTGTAAATGAACATGGCAGACTTGTAAACACACCTAAAAAGCCAGCTAGATCCAAAATCTTTTGGTGGTGTGATCAAGTTCTGGTTTTCTCTCTCCATGTAGCTCCTGCAGCTATATCCTACCTGATTCCCTTTCAGAAAAAGGCGAATGACTTTCCCAGGTTTCCCAGCAATTTTTTTACTTCAGGTACAAAGGGTTGAGTTAATCACATTCTTCAGTTCATGATACATTAATATTGGCCCTTGAAAGGCACTTTGCTTTATGTATGCACTGATGTATTTATCTACGTGTCCTTATCACTATGGGCCTATCCCATTCTACTTCCCCTATAGAAAACTTTTTTGACATGTTTAATATGTACCATTTTATTCTATTGTGTTCTTGCAAAATGTGTACTATTTTGTGTGATTGCATTCTAACTTACCTAAATTGTAAGTTATATAGCTTTGTTTTCACTCAGTACTGTTTTCACGTTTCAATAATGTTACTATTGTGCATGTATTCCACTGATTATATTTGCTGTATATTACCCATCAGTGTGCCTCTACCATGTTTCCCTTATCTCTCTCAGTGATGGACATTCAGATTGCCCACAACTTCCCATAGCACAAACAACGTACTCAAAGATATATTGGACACTTACAATGCACATCAGTGAACAAAACAGACATTGCTGCAATAAACATGCTTACACACATGGCCCCTTGCAGACCTGAGAAAGAATTTCCCTGGTATAAATATTTGGGAGCAAAATCCGGCAAAATTCTTAATGCATTGCATTTGGTTTGGTTATAAGTCTCACCTATAGACCAATTACTGTGTCAGGGGACTATGATAAGCTAATCAGCTTAGCCTGGATAAATGTTCACCTCTAAGCTAGTGGGTGGGAGTGTGGTGGAACATTGCTGACTGAAAGCAAATGAGT
>JAQZBX010010125.1:0-44830 GCA_029593785.1 Cabassous unicinctus
TATATATATATATATATATTTCAACTCTCTACTAAACATTTTCACTTGTGTATCTTCTGGATACCTGAATTTCAATCTGCCCTCATCATCTTACTATTGATTCTAAGCTTCTAAGCTCATCACACTGAATATCATTACTTAGACATTAGTTATGTCTTTCATAATCATTGTTTTCTAATACTCCCTGGCTTTCAACTTAGGCTAGTGTGAGGCAAATGTGTGGAAAGAGAACAAACCATGGAATAAGACAGTCATTGGTAATGAACCAAGTATAGAATTTATTAAGTGTGTAACCTAGGTAACCTACTTAATTTCTGTGTGCATCTTATATCTCTCCTATAAAATATCAGCATGAAGAGAACTTCCAGGAAAATGGTATAGTAGGAAACTTGAGGACTTACCCTACCTCCAAAACTGCTAGTGGTGTTAGGGAAACCACACACCTGTTAAGCAGCCATCATTCAGACCTAATCTATCCCCAACTCCTTCTCTGGGGAAGTCACAAACACTTGCTAAGTGGCCTTCCAATATCTTTCCACTACTCCCACCTTTTTTATATTGTGTGTCATTCCATGACTTGGAGAAGATATTAAGTAAAGAAAAGGCCCAGCCAAATCTTGAACCTGGAAACAGGGAAAACACAGTCTCAAATATTATGCTTATCAGCAATACAGTGTGATGGGCTGTGGCGAGCTGACACAATAAGATGAAAACAAGATGAGGTCACGAGATGATGCAACGTGGAGACAAAATGAGGAAACACAATGGGAGATACAACGATCAGGGAGTGGTGGTAATAAACCAGAAAGCTAAGCTTAAATTAGAATTTTGATGCTTTAGATTTATATTGCTGCAAAACAAATTACCATAAACTTAGAGGCTTAAAATGACACCCATTTATTATCTCATAGTACTCTGAGTGAACTTGACTGATTTCTTTTCTTTGGGTATCATAAGGCCAGTTGGCTTGGGTACTTATCTGGATGGTCTAGGGAAGAATCACTTCCAGGATTATTCAGGTTATAATCCAAATTAAATTCTATGCAATTGTAGGGATCATTTGCCCATTTCCTCACTTGCTGTCAGCCAGAGATCTCTCTCACCTTCTAGAGACCATCCTTGAGTCCCTGAATGTGGTCCCTCTATCCCTAAAGCCAGTGCTGGGTTGTCACATACTTATGCTCCATTGCTTTCTGATTTCTCCTTCTGCTACCAGCCAGAGAAAACACTCTGCTTTCAAAACAATTTTTAATTTATGTGTTTAAGTTGGTCTCACCAGATAATATCTATTTTGACTAATTCACACCAGATTGATTAGTAACCAAAACTATACCTAAAAAATACCTTCTGACATATAATATGATATAGTCATGACATACCATCATATTCACAGTCCCAGAGATTAGAGCAAGAAATTTAGTGCCTGGATATTTTGGAATTCTCTTAACCACAGTGATAAAGCAGTTTTGAAAGTCAAGCTTTAATTAAAGAATCAGAAAAATATAATTCAATCTTTCTAAGATGAAAATAGTTTCAATCTTTTTAGTAACTATGCCACCTTTGCATCCTCTACCAAAAATGTCATTAATGAAATAAAATGACATTCTCCCAGTATGAGAGAAAATCTTGGAGTAAAACATGTCCCATTTTATATTAATTTAAACATGATTTGTTTGCAACTAAATACATGACTTTGATTAAAAATCTTTCACAATCAATTTGGTTATTAAAATGCATTGTCTACATGCATGAATATGTAAATCCAAAGAAGGAAGTGAGGAAGTAAATTTTCATTGTTAATGATAACACAAATAATTTTTATAATAGAGAAACCATAATATATTATGTATGATAAATGTAGGGTATATGGAAGGAATGCCCTTTCCATGAACTAAAGGCATAAGGGCTGGGAGAGAGAAGGCCATACAGACCAGTAGCCCACTCTTCCTCAGCAGGAAAGAGCTTGACAACAAAATGACAATCACAGTCTGCTTCAAAGGAATGTTAAGTGCTTGAACCCATGTATTTACTGTTCTGGGAACTTACACAATTCCCTCTGTATGTGCACTCACTATTAATAATTTACTAGGCTATGTGCACAGCCAAGCTGCTCTATGCATTAACTAAACCCCCTCTTTTTGCTGTCTAGCCCTATATAATCTTCATTTTCCTGCTGAGCAGCATGGTAACTACCAGACGGGCCATGATTGGGACTTGTAAGTAATAAATGGCATACTGATGCTAGTCTTCCATGTGGTTTCTTTGGAATATCAAAAGGGTTCAGTCTGATTTCCAGGGCTCAACCTCCTGCCTTACAATAAAATAGTGTGATTATACATGAAGAAGCTGAGTCCCAGTGAGAAAAATATCTTACCAAATTCACATAGTTGGAGAATGGCTGATTTGGGATTCCAACTCTGTCACCCTGGATTCAAAGTGTGAGTAATAAACACTACTTCTTCCTGGATGTCCAGTTAATTCATCTCCCATAAAAATGCCTGCTTCTGGGAAGCAGATGTGGCTCAAGTGGTTGGGTATCCATCTACCATATGGGAGAACCCGGGTTTGATACTCCAGGCCTCCTGGTAAAAATGGTGAGTGGCCGAGCCGGGCCCACACAGCGAACCAGGCCCTCGCGGACACACAGTGATCCATACAGCAAGACGATGACACAACAGAAGAGAGATGCAGGGAAGAGTCAAGGCGACACTTGCCAGAAACCACGTACTGAGGTGGCACAAGTGACAGGGTGCCTCTCTCCCACAATGGAGGTCTGTAGAATAGAATCCAGGTGAAGTCTGGAGGAGAAAAATGTGAAGAGAAGGTAAGAAACAGACACATAAGATCACCCAGCAAATGGACACAGAGAACAAGCGGGGTAGGGGGGTGGGCGGGGGCGACCTCATAGAACTGTATACCAAAAAGAAAAAATTAAGTCATTAAAAAAAGTGCCTACTTCTAATTATGTTTCAACACAATTACTACATTGCATCCATTAACCATCTTCCTGTACACATTCATACCTACACCCACGTGTATTTGCATCCATGTACATACACATAATTGGAAATAATCATCCTTCCTAGCCATTTTCCTGACATCAAAATCACTTATAAGGATCAAATTGTGTGGCACTGAAACACAATTATAAGTGCAGCTCAGGAAAAATTAAACAATGAATCCTTCAAATTATACATTCATTTGCAATCACTAAATAATTAAAACTATAAAGATTTTCTTAACAATCTATTGTGTTTTAATTGAAATTCTACTATGAATAGACTGTATAATTTGGAGAAAGAAAGATAATATATAACTACAAAGCTCAATTCCAGGGATACACATATTTGAGAGTTTTGTTTAGACTTGAAGCTCAGCTATAAAATTAATAATTCAAACATAATTCTGAAATATTCATATTATTTTATGATCTTATTTTACATTGAAAATCCAAATATTCTCATGAAATGCTTATTTTGTGTAAAAAGTCACTCTAGTGTTAAAAATATCTTAGCTGAGGTCAAGTATAAATCTCTGAGTTTTAAGCTACCTAGCCTTGTTGAGTTACCTATTCATGCTTCTCTGTAAATATTAATAGCAATATCTCATAGGGTCATTAGGTTCCTCAAATTAAAAAATCCATTTAAAGTCCTTACCACAATTACTTCCCCATTGTAATGAATGCTTGCAATTATTACTATTACTCTTGCATTAAAGAAAGAAATGTTATTAGATACCAAGGTGAGAAAGAGTAAACCCTGATTTCAATGAGCTAACAGTCTGTTGAGAAGGTAAGATAAGAATGACATTAGAAAAAAATATATAGATTGCCTATGAAATGGTAATCAAATGATCTGGAAAACCAGTTGTGGGGAGTCCAATGGGAAGACTTGGAGGTATGGACTAAAGTTTTAAGAAAGCTGAAATAATGAAGATGAACTTTATTAAAAAGAGAGTGATTGACCTTCATTATGTTAGGAAAAAGCAGATTATCTTAAATATAAATAAGTGATCAGACTCGGTAATAGAAGCAGAGAAAGACACAATATATTTAATGAAATAATTAGGGTTTATTCACTGCATAGAAAGTAATGAGGATATTTTTTAACATTTTTGGCCACTTTTTGAAAACATATTTGAAGCAATTTGAAAAAAATTAAAAAAAAAACCCACCACACAGTTAAAAAGTCAGAGCAATAAGCAAGTTAAATAATCATTTAGTTTATTTTTACTACCCTTATTCAAGAATCACCATAGAGAATGCCAGTGGGAATTCCTCCAGGTCTCTCAATTATCTTTAAATATTCCTCCCAACTCTTTCAATTCAGTTTCTCCAGGAAACCCCAGACCCTGTGCATTTAGGGAACAGAATATTACTGCTTATCACCACATCGAAGATAAGACAGACAAGAGCCAAAGTCCAGATGCTTCTGACATTTTCCCTGAAGTTTGGTGAAATAATTATTCTGACAACACATATAGTTAGTTTTAAAATTATGTTTAAGTGTAATTTGAAAACTAGATACCAAGACTGAATCTTTTCACATATTTTTCTGAGATTTATTTATTATAGTTGAGTTAGAATAGATTTTTTATTTTCAATATTTTGTCATGAGTCCAAGCAGACTAGAATATTCCTTCAAATGTTGGTTGGTATTGGCATTAGGTAATACGTGAATTCTTTTGTTTCTTTTCCATTTTTCTCTCTTCCACATTCTTTTCTCTTATTCTTTCTTTCTATTTTTGTTTTTGCTTGCTTGAATATATTTAAAGTTATCTCTTTAAATAGCAGTAGAATCATTCCTCATCTGCTTGTATGCCAAATTATTTTTTCCCATAACAATATGCCCCAAAATATATATGATTTTTTCTTTTATACTGTTTAGATTCTTCTAATTCATGTCACATTTAGCATTTTAGTAGTCTACCAGCCAAATTTAAGAAACTTTCTCTAATAGAAAATAGACAATGGAGATGCTACCTTGAAATCCTTGGTTACAAAGGTGGGATGGTGAGATGCTGAGATAGGATGCTTAAAGAAATTGTGGAAAGATGTTTACACAAATTAATATAGAAAAGCAATGTGAAAAAAATACATAAAAAATTAAAAACATTTTCAAATTATTGAATAAGTAGCATCAAATAGTAAGCACATGATGGAAAATTTTATTGAACATCTTGATGAATTAATCAATAAATAATTGCATAAAACACTTAATTAAAAATTAGTTCTTTGCATTTTGAAAATGAATCTTCATTTTTTCAAGAGGAAATAGATGACTGGGGAGTTTGAGAGATTTTTCCTGCATCAGATTTTCACATAGTGTCAAATCAAGTAAAGAATGTTCATTTGTTGCTTTACTGCTATAGGTTCTTGCAATATTCCTTGAAATTTGAATTGAATGTAGTATTATTGAATGATATTCCAGTTCCCAAAGTTGGAGGAGTTCAAATTACATATCAAAGCTTTATTTCTTTAACAAAGGTGGATCACATATATATTACAAAAATTAAAAAGTAAATCTCAGAGTTCTATTAAATCTCCTAAATAAAATATAAGAATAAAATAATTGTTTCCTAGAAATGTTGGAATAAACCACAAATTATAAAAGAGAGATTATCTTTTATAGACTCTATTGAGGCTTCAATTTAATTTGTTACCTTGATTTCAGTTTTCTCATCTGTGAAATTGGAAATCCTATTATCTACTACACTTCTGATAGTTGGTTTGGGATTTTCAGTAGTGAGAAGTCAGAAAAGTTAATACTTTATTATTGTTGTAGATATTTATACTCAGTGACAAAAGATAATGTGCTGAAGTCATTGACCAATATTTATTCCTTGATTTCCCTTGTGTTACAAATGGATGAAACATTTACAGAATAATAGTCCTTTTAAAATTAATAATAAAATAGCTAATATTTAGTGAATTTTTGGAATGTATTAGATACATGTATTTCTACTAAAATGCTTTAGATGGATTTTTCCATTTAACTGTCATAATAATCCTTTGTGGTAAGTATTGCTATTATCATTGTTTTACAGAAGAGTAAAACAAGGCTCAGAGACTTAAGAAACTTACCCAGGATTTTCAGCAGGTAAGCATATTTGAACATATTTAGATTAACTCAAGCAGTCACAAACACCATGATAAGATGCCTCTTTTGTGAATAAAATTGCAAATTTTATTTTAGAAGTTAAGGGTTAGTCCTGTATAGTAGGAAAAAATTTCTGCAATTTAATTTAATTTAAAAAGAAATCAAGATGATCCTGAAAACCATGGATTGACTTTCTTTTTGTATTTTTTTAGAGGACATGATAAGATAAGGTGTATTAGTCAGGGTTCTCTCGGGAAACAGAATCAAGAGGAGATATCTGTCAATAATGTGAGACTTTATAAGAGTCTCTCATATGACCATGGGGATGTACAAGTTCAGGTTCCGCAGGCAGACTGCAAACCAAGGGCTCCGATGAAAGTCCGATGAAAGGTCCTTGATGAGTTTCTGGAAATGGTTGGCTGTCCAACAACGAGCTGGTAAATTTTCTCTGAATGTTGAAATCATTTCTGCTTTTAAGGCATTCAACTGATTGGATAAAAGAGTCACACATTGCTGACGCAATCTCCATGATTGATGCAGATGTAATCAGCCATCCATGCAGTAAACTCACTGGTGATTGAAGTCCATAAATGCTCTTGTATTAAAATTAGTCCAGTGCTTGCTGGACCAAACAAATGGACACAGTTACCTTGCCGAATTGACACATTAGCCTAACCATCACAGTCCACCCCTTGTCAGCTCAGCAACCATACACACTACCCTAAACCATACTTAATCTTTAAGTAAAAACAACAACAGACAAGCATACATATATATTTCTGCCTAACAATATTCAACTCACCTGTGTACAACCGGAAACGCATTATTTCCCCACAGAATAAGGTGCAAGTCCTCGTGTAATATTCACTCTTAAAGTTGACATCCTTAAATATTATGATGGGAAATTAATGCAACTTTTCAAATGACCAGGGAAAAGATTGGGGAGGAAAATGAAGAAATTCGTTTTGTGTACATGTGCAATCATACCCATAACAAAACAAGGAGGAAGGGCTCATGACTATTACAGTCCTCATTTCTGTAACTGGTAACATGGTCAAAGTTCATATTTATCACTACCTTCTTCCACTACCCATTCCATGTTCCTGTTACCTTCAGCAAACACTTCATCTGGCTGTGGTTCCCTGCCTGGTGGGGTGACCCAAACTTTCATTCCTGAAGATTCTGGGCCATTGTTAGTCCTGCTTGGATTGGTTTGTGGAAATATTGCATTGACTTTAATCACAGGGCATGGCAGTACTAGGAGACACCCTAGAGGATCTCCTATATTCCAGGCAAACTCTTTTTTACCCCCATTATGCAGATGTAGTCCTATTTCCTCTTGATAGTCAGGATCAATCACCCCAGCCAGTACAGTAATTCCCTTCTTTGCCTGTTGATTGCCAGGTAAGAGGAGCCCAAAGTGGCCAGGTGGCAGTCTTAACTTCCAGTTCAGTGAAATCTTTGTTGTGTTCCCTGGTGGCAGCACTGCTTTGGGGACTAAAACCTGTAGATAAGCAGAGCTTAAAGTTGCAGGGACAGGAAGCAGAAATTTCCCTAGTGGGTCACTAGGGGGTAATACTGCATGGTGCCACTGTCACTTCCACCCCTTGATTCCTGGACCCTTGAATCCTGGTTATTAGAGACACAGCACCATAGAAAGGACACTGATTTAGAGCATACACAACTTCCTGGAGAACACTGCCCTAGCACTGCAAGGTATTGCCACCTAGTTGGTGTTGTAATTGAGACTTCAAAAGGCCATTCCACCATTCTTTTAATCTAGCTGCTTCAGGGTGATGGGGAACATGGTAAGACCAGTGAATTCCATGGGCACGTACCCATTCCCATACATCATTTGCTGTGAAATGGGTTCCTTGATCAGAGGCAATACTGTGTGGAATGCCATGGCAGTAGATAAGACATTTGGCAAGCCCACGGATGGTAGTTTTGGAAGAAGCATTGTGCTCTGGAAACGCAAACCCATAGCCAGAGTGTGTGTCTATTCCAGTTAAAACAAATTGTTGTCCCTTTCATGGTGGAAGTGACCCAATGTAGTCCACCTGCTACCAGGTAGCAGGCTGGACACCTCGAGGAATGGTGCCATATCAGGGGCTGAGTGTGGGTCTCTGCTGCTGGCAGATTGGGCATTCAGCACTGGCTGTAGTCAAGTCAGCCTTGGTGAGGGAAAGTCCATGTTGCTGAGCCCATGCATAGCCTCCATCCTTACCTCCATGGCCACTTTGTTCATGAGCCCATTGGGCAATGACAGGAGTGCCTAGGGAAAGAGGCTGAGCATTAGCCACAGAGTGGGTCATCTTATCCACTTAATTATTACACTTTTCCTCTGCTGAAGTTACCCTCTGGTGAGCATTCACATGGGACACAAATATGTTCATGTTTTTTGCCCACTCAGAAAGGTCTATCCACATACCTCTTCCCCAAACCTCCTTGTCCTCAATTTTCCAAACATGTTCCTTCCAAGTCCCTGACCATCCAGCTAAACCATTGGCAACAGCCCATGAATCTGTGTACAAATGCACTTCTGGCCATTTCTTCTTCCAAGCAAAATGAACAACTAGATGCACTGCTCGAAGTTCTGCCCACTGGGAAGATTTGCCCTCACTGTTATCTTTCAAGGATGTCCCAGAAAAGGGCTGCAGTGCTGCAGCTGTCCACTTTTGGGTGGTACCTGCATATCATACAGAACCATCTGTAAACCAGGCCTGTGTTTTCTCATCCAGAGTCAACTGATTGTAAGGGACTCCCCAAGAGGTCAAAGCTGTGGGCTGGGAAAGAGAAGGTAACATGGCAGGGGTGGTGACCATGGGCATTTGGGCTACTTCCTCATGTAACTTACTTGTGCCTTCATGACCTGCTTGAGCCCTATCTCATATATACAACTTCCACTTTATTATGGAGTGCTGCTGTGCATGCAGAACTTTATGGTTTGGTGGGTCACACAATACCCAGCTCATGATAGGCAACTCAGGTCTCATGGTAACTTGAATGATTAACATGTTTAATTATTCAGTCTCTACTAAGTCCCAGTAGCAAGAAAAAAGCTACATTTCAAAGGGAAATAGTTATCTGCAGAGGATGGCAAGGTTTTGCTCCAAAATCCTAAGGGTCTGCATTGTGATTCCCTTATAGGGGCCTGCCAAAGGCTCCAGACAGCATCTCTATTTGTCACTGAAACTTCCAGCACCATTGGATCTGATGGATCATATGGCCCAAGATGAAGTGCAGCTTGCACAGCAGCCTGGACCTGTCACAGGGCCTCCTCTTCTTCTGATCCACAATCAAAACCAGCAGCTTTTCTGGTCACTCAGTAAATGGGCCAGAGTAGCACACCCAAATGAGGAATGTGTTGTCTCCAAAATCTGAAGAGGCCAACTAAGCATCGTGCCTCTTTTTTGGTTATAGGAGGGGCCAGATAAAACAGCTTATCCTTTACTTTAGAAGGGATATCTCAGCAGGCCTGACACCAATGGACACCTAGAAGTTTCACTGAAGTGGAAGGACCCTGTATTTTTGTTGGATTTATCTCCCATCCTCTCTCACGCAAATGCCTTACCAATAAATCTAGAGTCTTTGCTACTTCTTGCTCAGAGGGCCCTATCAACATGGTATCATCAATATAATGGACCAGTGTGATGTCTCGTGGGAGGGAGAGACAATCAAGGTCCCTGCAGACAATATTATGACATAGGACTGAATAGTTGATATACCCCTGAGGCTGGACAGTGAAAGTATACTGCTGGCATTGCCAGTTGAAAGCAAACTGTTTCTGGTGGTTCTTACTAATGGTAAGTGAGAAAAGAGCATTTGCCAGATCAACAGCTGAATACCAGATACCAGGGGAGGTAATGATTTGCTCAAGCAATGATGCTACATTTGGGACAGTAGCTGCAAGTGGAGTCACCACCTGGTTAAATTTACAGTAATCTACTGTCATCCCCCAAGACCTGTCTGTTTTCTGCACAGGCCAAATAGGAGAGTTGAATGGGGATGTGGTGGGAATCACCACCCCTGCATCCTTCAAATTCTTGATGGTGGCACTAATCTCTGCAATACCTCCAGGAATCCAGTATTGCCTTAGATTTACTATTTTGCGAGGCAGGGGCAGTTCTAGAAGCTTCCACTTGGCATTTCCAACCATAATAGCCCTCACTCCACAAGTCAGTGATCCATTGTGGGGATTCTGCCAGTTACTGAGTTTGTCTTTTCCAATTATGCATTCTGGAACTGGGGAAATAACCACAGAATGTTTCTGGGGACCCACTGGACCCACTGTGTGGTGGACCTGAGCTAAAACTCCATCAATCACCTAACCTCCATAAGCCCCTTCTCTGACTCGTGGACCAGTCAGGATCTCCTGGAATTAATGTGACTTCTGAGTCAATGTCTAATAATTACCAAAATGTCTGATTATTTCCTTTTCCCCAATGCAGTTACTCTGGCAAAAGTCCGTAGGTCTCACTGGGGAAAGGTTGGAGGAAGATTAACAGTATAAGTTTTTGGCAGTTTAACAGGATCCTTCCCCAAGGGGACCTGGCCTTCTCTTCATTCACGGGGCTCTGGGTCTGTAAATTGTCTCAAGTCTGGGAACTGATTAAGGGGCCACAATTCTCTGCATCTGTAATTTCAGTTAGGGTTTTGTTCACTCGACCTAGAACTCTTCTGCTTATACAGATCCAGAAGAAATTTAGTAGACTGCCCATGTATTTCACTTCTAGGTACCCCATGATCTATTAGCCAATGCCATAACTCCTTGTGACTCAGATTATTCTGTTTCCTGCTTTGAATCTGGCTTTCATTGCGGTAGCCACGCCCACATTGCCTTTGGCGATTAACTGCCCATATTTTACTTTTACCGGAGTGAGATCCGATCATCCCCATAATGTTTAAGGATTCCAATTCCATTACAGCCCTCCCTACAGTAATATCTGGACTGCAGAGAAGAGCAACCACAGAGCTCTTCAGAGAAGAAGAAGTTATTCTTACAAATTTATTCCTCACAGTCCTGGTTAAAGGTGTGTCCTCTGGGCATTCCTGAGGTGGGTGGGCAAGTCTCAAATGGTAAATCCATTGTATCATTCCAGTCTCTCTAAGCCTTTGAATCCCCTTGTCTGCTTTATACCAGGGCAAATCTGGCATCTCAATATCAGACATGCTAGGCCATAATTTGGTCCATGTTTCAGTCAGCCACACAAACAAACTGTTGGAGCACTTTCTAAACTCTCCAGCTATATCGTTGGATCCAGAATTCCTGGTTAGGGAGCCCATATCAATAAATTCAGCCTGATCCAACTTTATATTCCTTCCACCATTATCCCATACTCTTAGTATCCATTCCCATACATACATCTCTGATTTCTGTCTATATAAGTTGGAAAACTCATGCAGTTCTTTCAGAGTATAGTGTATTTCCTCATGGGTCACACTTTGTATTTCACCTGTGGGGGCTTGTTGTGATTTTATTCTAATAATAGGTCTTGAAGACAAGAGGGGTGGTATGGGTGGGTAAGGAAAAGGATTACAGATGTCTTCCAGGCTACTGACCTCAGGGCATTCCTTTGCATTTTCTTCTGGTGAGACAAGATTAATCTCTTCAGGCAGGGGTTGGAAGGCAGATTCCTCAGGGCAAACTGGAAGTTGGGCAGTGCATGCTGGAAATAGGCTGGTACCTGCCTCAGGGCTGGGAAGAGGTCCAGACTCTCTGGGGCAGGCTGGATGCTGGGCAGTGCAGGTTTCAGTTTGATGGTACCCCTCTCAGGGCTGGAAGGAGATCTGGATTCCCTGGGGCAGGCTGGAGCTGGAAGATGCAAGGTTGACAAGGTGTGGGCTCTGCAGGACAGACCATCACAGGTTTATCTGGAAAGTCTCAGCAGAATTTAGGGTTCCAATGTCTCCACCAAAATTATCATCATCCCATATGTCTCCATCCCAATCCTCACGGTTCCACTCCTTTCCAATCAATGCCTTCACTTTAATTTCAGAAACCCTTCGAGGTTGAGATTTTAATTTCCTGTATAATTCTGCTACTCATACAATAAGAGTCTGGGCTTGATTCTCAGATATCTCAAGTCTATGGCTATAGGAGACAAGATTTTATTTCAAGGCACATGTGGAAACTTTCATATCATTCATGCGGCATTTAAGTTTCAAATTTGAAGACTTTAGCCCTCCTCTTTCTTTTGTAACTGTATCCAGAGGATCTAGGAGGAGCCAGCCAACATCAGCATACCCAGCATCACCCATTGCTGATGCAATCTCCCTCATTGATGCAGAAGTAATCAGCCATCCATGCAGTAATCTCATTGGTAATTGAAGTCCATAAATGCTCTTGTATTACAATTAGCCCAGTGCTTGCTGGACCAAACTCCTGGACACAATTACCTGGTCAAGTTGACACATTAGCTTAACCATCACACATGATGAACATTTATATCCTGGATATCCATTTCAAGATGCTATCAAGCATAGATTTTCTTCATTAACTTGTTGCAAAAGAAAAAAACATTTCAAGTTATGAGAAGCTTTAAATATTACTGCATTTCTATTCAGAAGACATGTATCAGAGTCAATTAATCTTTTTTGTCACATACCCTGATTATTCAGAATCCTCTCTGATCTGTTAAAAAATTGTTTAATTGCATTGAAACTAAGAGTCCGGTGTTAGTTCAAATAATAAGAGCCATGAAAAAGAGAAAAATGTAAATTTGAGTATCCAAAAATAAAAAGTATAAGTTTTAAGAAATAACCTTGGAATTTATTTAAATCCTACCAGGATTATAAAAGTATGTAAAGAGTCATGCTGCCTAATTCTGATACTGAAACCACATTAAGATATAGGTATATAAGAGATGAGATACTGGTATAAATTTATACAGATATAGATATTTCTTGCTGCTTTCTGTCATATATCTCCTCATAGAGGGGAGAGGAAAATTAATATGCCTAGTTATATGCATCTGGAATTCAAGTAAAAGATATTCTTTGACTTTATTTCCCAGGTAATACCACCTAGGTATGCATTTAAAAATGTAATTAAAGAAACAATGTAACTAGTGAAGAACAAGTTAAGTTAAAATTAACTGAATTCTAACACTTGATTTTGATTTCTACTTTATTTTATTTTATTTCATTCATTATGTAATAAAATATCTTGTCATATTAAAAATCAGTAAATTTTTAATTAACTTAATTACAGAAGTAGTATTGAAATACAATCTCTTTAATAAAGAAATCAGAATAATATACATTAAAATCTCTTTGGCAGTCACTTTCTTTGTTCCCCAGATGCAAATATTTCCTTCCACAGCTATGCTATTCATTTATGAGAAAACAGGTACTCAAAGAAACTACATGACATTCTTTGGGTGGCAAGATAATCACACTGGATTATCTTTGTGTACTTTATGTTTTTGCTCAACAATATATCTTAGTAAATTATCCATATTAGATGTTTCAAGTAGATCCAACATTTAAATTTCTGCCTCATTTTCCATAATAAGAACCTATCACATATTATTGACATTCTATTATTTTTAGGTGTTTATATCAATTCTATTTTCCAAATTTTAACAATACTACAATGAATATTATTTTGAATTCTTTCTAGAGTTGTATCATTAGAAGACATGCTGAGTCCCAAAATCATTGTCAAAATTGTGTATGGATTGTCTAATATTATTTTCATGAAACAATGAGATATCTCCTTGTTTAATTTGCATTTCCTTGATTATAATGGGATGGGATATTTTTATAAATGCTTATTGGCCAAATTTTAAAGTTATTTCTGTGTGTTTCTTATTGCATTGTTTTACTCTTGAACAAAATTGTGTCATCTCTCTTTACACTATAGATTTGTAGGATTTACACATATTTATTCTCATTATGAAATTTTTAAAAATACTTTGTTCCTATGGATTTTTCATATACAACTGCTAAATGTATTGGATTCTTTTCTCTATAAATTTTCTTCATGTGCTTTAAATTTTTTCCTTCCATAAGATATACATAATTTTTCCTCCAATGTTTTTTCTAGTTTTACTTGATGCATTTGTATTTCTTAACTATCTCTAATATGTATTTTTATGACTAGTGAGATAGTTTTCCTTATTCTTTATTTCCAGATGGAAATTCATAATCAGTTACTGAAATGCTTAATTCACATAATTTTGAAATGTCAATTTAAAATAGAATAAATCTTAATATAATTATGTGTGTGCTTATTGACTGCCTTTGAGTCTATCAATCTGTCTATTCCAGCATTACTTTAATTGCAGTTGCTTCATAATACATTTCATTATCTGAAAAGGTTATGTTCTTTTATTATATTGACAATGCTTGAATGCTTGAATCAGTTTTCTAATGAAATTCTTCTCAGGTATTTGTTATTTAATTATGAAATGTATGGATTAATTTGGAAAATACTGGTATATTTACTATATACTGTATTGATTCTTCTGGAACATGAAAAAGGTATATATATATATTTGCAGTTTTCAAACATTTCTTATCCTTTAACAAAATTCAACAAGGGGTTAACATTATGAAGGATAGGACCCACAGTTTTAAAATCTTTAATTTTTTAATTTTTAATTTAAAAATTTTTTGCCATAGCACAGGACCATTGCAATTGGACTTTTGGTTATTCGATCTCAATATTTCCAGAGATTTTGCAAGAAATTAATTAGAGGATGTTAACTTGGAGTCCATGGATGGAATTCAAGTTAAGAGTATGAACTTCCCAAAATCATGCTTAAAATATCTGTGTAGGCCATGTGTACATTTTTCTAAAACTATTTCCTGGAAACCCATGCAAAATGAAAGACATTGTTCAATTGCTCTAGTAAATCTTCAGGTGCATTGCTGACAAATTTTAATAAAATTGTGGGGTTTCTTTATCTATAAAATTCATCTTTGAGTTTAGCAGTTTTCTGACACATTTTAGATCAGTTAATTACTAATTGCAGAAAGGAAGTAAAAGATGTCATATTATAATTTCTACCAAAGGAAACTTTCCTTTTTAAATTGAACATTCTGAGACTTGGCCTCACAAGTGTATAGGGAGGTTGTTAAGGAAAGAAAGTGGCTCTATTCAAAGAGATAGAAGATGGTAAACAGATCAAGTAAAGAATTATCTCTGCATGCAATTTGTCTTTCTAATGGGCTGCCATGAAAGGAAGTGCCAGAAAGTGGATGAAAGGACAAAAGTGAAGAGAAATTCTGTCTTAGACTGCAAAGTCCACTAGGAAAAAAGGTAAATTTCAAGAATCCATAACTGCACTAGAAGTCCATACAATGGAGGAATCATTTCCCCCAAATATGTTTTTGCTCAATTTCTTTCTCTATTATGTTTAATGTCATGAAAAGGTACTGACAACTCTTTCTGAGATTGTCACCTAGGGTTAAAATTACTTAAAATAATGAGTCCATTGAAGTCTAATGCCCATTCTAAACATTCAGAATTTAACACAGTGCTTGTCACTGGGAAATATTTAGAATACATAGTGCCTGTCCTGCTCTTGAGAAATAGATAACCTCAATGTTCTTTTATACCTGCTAGAGATTTTAAAACAAATCTTAAGGTATAAGATTGAAAGTACATCACAAAAGTTACTTTTAAAATGTTTCATTTTTTTACCGTTCACTGTGTTCATGGTAAACATGAATCTTTGGCCTTTATTACAATTGCAATTAATAATTTGTACTATTATTGATCTTTTATGTCAATGCTAATGAATTACACTCTGCATAAGTGTGGAAATTGTATGTCTTTTGATCAATGTTTTACTCCTATCACCAAGTAGATTGACTAAGTCAAAATTAAAAGTAAATGTATATTTATTGAATGACTTTTTAAAAATCTTTAATTTCAAACATTCTAGTGTTTTGTGTATACTAACCTCTCCCTCTACATTATCAAATCCCACAGTAACAATGGTACATGAAAACATCACAGAATTTATTCTCCTGGGCCTTTTTAGTGATGAGGATGCAAAGATTGCCTGCTTTGTGCTGTTCTCATTTTGCTATCTTGCAATTTTCTTGGGACACCTGCTCATTCTGCTCACCATCAGGGGCAGCGACCTCAGTGAGCAGACCATATACGTTTTCCTCAGCTACCTGTCCTTCATGGGACATCTACTTCACCTCAAGTGTAGATCCAAAACTGATCAAGAACTTACGGGCCCAGTGGAAGACCATCTGCTACAGCAGCTGCTTGGCCCAGATGTTCTATGTACACTTCATTGGTGCCTCTGAGATCTTCATCTTGGTGGTCATGGCTTATGACCATTATGCAGCCATCTGTAGACCCCTTCACTATATGATAATCATGAGCAGACAGGTGTGCTATGTCCTGGTGATGGCTTCTGTTACTGGAACATTTATCCATTCACTCATACATGTATTGATTATCACAGAAATTCCCTTCGGTGGCCCCAATCAGGTAGACCATTATTTCTGTGATGTATTCCCCTGCTAAAGCTGGCCTGCACTGACACCAGTCTGTTGGCTATTGCAATCATTACCATGACAAGAATATGTCCATTTTGACTTTTGTTGCCTTGGTAATTTCCTACATCATCATACTCTCTACCCTGAGGACGTGTTTATCTGATGGACACTGCAAAGCCTTCCCCACCTGAGGCTCACACATCACTGTGGTGCTTATGTTCTTCTTGCCCCTCATTTTCACCTATGTCTCCATGGTTGATTCTGTCAGTGACAACAAAGTGTTTGCCCTCTTTTGCACCGTATTTGCCACCATGTTGAAACCCCTCAGTTAGACCCTGAGAAACACAGACATGAAGAACATCATGAGGAAAGTATGGTGCCAAGGCAAACTATTTGAAGGGAAATGATGCTCTGGTGTTTGAGCCTTTTGGTTCATCTCATTCTTTTCACAGATTTTTAATGTCAACAAATGCAGCTGGGTTAGTGATGTGCTGTGATCTAAAGTTGCAAACCCCAAAAATGGAAGACCTGTAATACAATTTCTTGCTGTTACTTTACTTCTCTGAGCTTGTGTAAAAATACACTAGATCAGATGATTTCATACCTACTGATATTCAGTAACTAGGTTGGTGAAAACGGAGCCACAGATGAGAAAGAAACAAGAGATAGCCAGGGTCAGGGGACTCTCCATCCAAGGGGAGAAGGATCCCACTGCATAAAACATCGTGGCTTTTATTTAGCTTTAGAACAAAGACTATACGTGTGCACATGTGCAAAGGTAACAGATACGTGACCGTTTAAACATTACTAAAGTCAGCAAATCTTAAGGGTTAATAGTTCAGTTCTCCTTACATCCTGCATGTAACAGACCTTGTTAATTATTATCTGACATATACCAGATACACTCCTAGAATCACAGAATGCTTCTCCACCAGGCTTATACCAGATCTTATCTTAGTGTCTTGAGACTAGAGACGCCTGTCCCATACATACCAAGGCGGCCTACTTTCTGTCATGAGTCAAAGGCTTTTAATTGAACTCCTTCTTTTCCCACTTTTTATTAATTAATTTTAAAAGTGAAAATCATAGGAAGCATTATATAAGATGATACAAGGTGACCACTTTTCACACTTGTCTTCTTCCATAGGCGCTTGTGACTGTGCCTGTCTTAGGTTGTCCTCCTCTGAGAATCATAACCATCATTGCCCACAAGTCAAGCTTTTGAGCTCTTACATGGAAAGCAACTACATTTATATTTTATACTTCTTCAGATTCTTTATGTGAATGCTTTTATGTAGATAATTAGTCATAAAATCATGGGGTTATTAGTATATTAATTTCTACCAAAAAATAATGTAAAATTAATTTTTCATGGCTAAGTTTCTTAACATAAATGCATTTATCTGATTCAATTTTTCATTTTTTCTATGAATATATATGCTATTAATCTACCCTTGAAAATACAAACAATTAAAATGCATAAAACAATAATTCCTAATCCAATCCAAAATGATATTTGAACATTTTTGTTTCCACCAGTGAAATGGATTGACAGTGTTTAAATTTTCAGACAATTCATTCCAAAATTCTGCACCAAGGGTTTCTTTCAATTCATTTTGAGACATGCTTAATGTTTTCTTCTGCAATTCTAAAATATCTAAATAAATATTATACTTATATCCTATAAAATGATTTTTTACTTCTTCCCAATCATGCTCACTATTATTATAAGGCAAAAGAGCAATACAAAAAAAATGTTCATTCCAATTGCATTCTAGAGCTCTTAACAAGTTTAAATTATAGATTTGATTAACCAAAATTCTAATAGTTATTTCAAGATCATTCATACGATTATTCAGTTCCATGTCAATGTAAGACTGGCTATGCCACATCTCACTTCCATTTTTATGTCAGTCCTTAACATATTGTTGAGTCTGGACTCCTTGATGCAGGGCTGTGCCAGCAATGATGTGGTGGTTATGATGCAAATCAGTCCCAAAATTCCTGCTATTAAAAGTCCAATCAGTCTTTTAGTTCTTTTTAAATAATGGTCAGTGAAGTGCCACAGCAACTGGGATTCTGGAGACTGCTGCCAATTTCTGGTCATCTGAACTGGTAACCATAGTCATTTTCTTCTTCTTGCTATAAAAAGAGTTTTATTACCCTGAAAATATGAATTTTTAGACATGTAAATAAAGAGCAATTGGAGCAACTAACATTCCATTCACCAAAAGTTACTTTTCCAATGATAAAAACAATAGGATCTCGTGCACATACTGTAAGAATTTGAGTTGATTTTCTTTTTAAAATGGTAATATTAGTTTTATTGCCTTGCCATTCAAAAATCAGGACATTTCTGAAAAATAATTTCCACAAATAATTTTAAGTTTTCTTAAGTTTAGTGTCCCATGGTTGTGGGATAAATCTTCCTTGATTTATCCAATTTATTGAGCTGTTAGTAAATGCCATATTACCAAAATTTCAGAAATAATGATTACTGTCATTTGTCATTATGGTTGAAATGATAATGAATCAAGATATGGTAGTGTTTTTAACAGGCTTCAGCATTCCTATAAGGGCCCAATCCTTTACAATTCCATAGGAATCATTAAACAACACAACTTCTGTAAAACCATGGCATACATGGCATTTGTCATTTAGCAATCTGTTTTGAGAGGGACAAGTAAGATTTACCATATTTTCTGATTTATAAGTTAAAGAACGGCAAATGAGAATATAAATATGTTGTAAATCAACGTGGAGGTAGACGGTGGCGGGAACGATCCAAAGAAAGATTGGAATGAGGGGACCTCACTCCATGAGGAATGCAGGCAAGTTTATTTAGGCTGAAGCTGCTTTTTATACTACAAAGCTAATAACAAAAATAGGGCATCCTTCACTAGTTCCTCTGCTTGGCATGTAGGAGAGCTGCCAGTTCCTGTATTACTAGATAGTTTTTCTTAGGAATTTATACAGTAACTTCTTAGTGGTGGGTTCATCCCACTCTGCTTCCTCCTACTGACATCTGCAGTATGCAGAGACCTTGGAGATATTTGCTTATCGTTTCTTCTCCAGCAGGCATGCTTTTTAAATGCTTAAACCTTTATGCTCTGACTTTCAGCATCTTCTCCAACAATTCCCCCTTTTTTGTTTTTTTTCCAGGGTGACTGTGCCTGTCTTAGGTTGCCCTCCTCTGAAGGTCTTACCCGTCTTTGGTAACCAGCCAATCTCCATGGACAGGGGTTCAAGAGTCCAGGGTTTTAAGCAGAATCAAGTTGTTGGCATTGCTGTTTTTTTCTGCTCTATTAATGCGGGACAGCAGGGCTTTGCGAATGCATACTAATGCAGTTAAGAGTAGCAGAGCACCAATGATCACCATACCGAAGTTAGCAAGTACAGAGGTTGATTTCCACCAATATAGGGGGTTTATTTTTTTCAATTGATCTGTCACTGATTGCCAAACTTCACTACCTGGAAGTGTAGTAAGTTGATTCTAAGGCATGCTCAAAATCCTTTTTTGCAAATGTGTTATTTCTATAGATAAATTTGTGTGATGACCTATTAAATCATTTTTAATTTTTTCCCACTCATAATGGGAATCATTGTATGGGAAAGGAGTGATACAAAAAGCACTTTCATTCCAATCACATTTCAAACCTTGTTTTAAATTTAGATTATATACTTGATCTCCCATTTGTGTAACAGCCATCTCTAAATCATTAAGCCTATTATTAATTTGCTCATCTATATATGTTTGACTATGCCATAGCTCACTAGCATTATGATGCCAATTTTTAACATATTTTTGTGTTTGGATATTCTCATGTAGGGCAGTTCCTGCCACAGCAGCAGCTGTAATAATACCTATAAGCCCTAATACAGCAGCTATAATTAGTCCAATTAAATGTTTGGTTCTTTTCAAATAATGATTTAGAAAGTGCCAAAGGATTTGGCTTTCAGGGGATGACTGCCAGCAGCGATTCATGTGAACAGGAAGCCATATTCCACCACGCCGTCATTCTATTAGAACCACAGAATTCTCCTGTAAAACAGACTTCGATACACAAGTGTAAAGCGTGCAATTGCTGCAGAAAAACCATGTTTGATTAATGCTTACTAATCTGACTATAAAAACAATGGGATCCCGTACACACACTTTATAATATGAGCTATCATTCCAATGTAGGGTAGTATTCACTGGTCCTTTCTTCTGAGTTAATGTATAAGTAGGGGCTAATCCCAAAAATATTTTCCATAAATTCTTTTGTTTTTTCCTAGAACTGTTATCCCAAGGGGAGGGGATCAATCATCCCTGATTGATCCATCAAATTTGCTTATTGCTAGTTAAATTAGGTCCGTGTCCTGACCATGGATATGGATGGGTTTCAGAGAGAGATACAATAGTTTGATTAATTCCAGTCCAACTGAATCCAGTGTAATTGCCATTTTCTGGAACCAGTAACCCCACAGGGGTACCTTCCCAAACTATTCCATAGGAATCATTAAAGACAATTCACTTTCCATTTGGCATTCATGCCAACATTCCTCATCAGTTTGTTTGGAAAAGAAAGAAGTGGAATTTTGAGATTTGTAACTGGAAACTTTATATGATATGGGAATAGAATGACTTTAATTAAAGTTTCATTTGTTTGGGTCATAACCACAGTCCAATTATTAATTGACATGCATGGTGGTTGTGGCCCAATGCAAAGTGGCTGACCAAAGAAGGGCAAAGTTAAATTATTTATGGTTTTTCCTTCTTCTTTATTTAGAAAAGGTAGCCTTTTATCAAAAGGCCCAGGGAATTCTGAACTGCCATTTAAAAAAACTGAAAATGATGCATCTCCCCATGTACATACTCTTATAAGTGGAGGATTAGGTATATATGCCCAGTATGTAAAATTATTAGCTCTTATCCCCAATACTTGCATGATCAATAGAACTGTCATCCAGAAGATCTTCATTATGGCTCTAACTTGAGGCTGCTTCTCTCTGTTTCAGTCTATGGTTTGGCAGCCAAATGGAGACATTGGAATCTGTAAGCACAAGAGCATACCCTCATCCCCAAATTTTTACCCATCCTTTCTTCCACTGACCATCATTAACATCTTACCAATATATAGGTTGATGAAGAGTTGATGCATTCTTTTTGCTAGGTTGCCATTGCACTTCTGCAGGAGTGCAATTTTTTAACTGTTGATAAACATTTAGAAAATTCAGCGTATATAAGGCTTTATTTAATTGATCACGAGGGTTTATCATACCATCACCATTTCCCCCTTTTTGTTTTTGAAGCATATATTTTAAGGTTTGATTAGCACGTTCTACAATAGCTTGTCCTGTAGGGTTATAGGGGATACCGGTGACATGAGTAATATGCCAAGTGGCACAAAAACATATGAATGAATGGCACATATAAGATGGACCATTATCTGTTTTAATTTGCAAAGGAATACCCATGATAGCAAAACATTGCCAAAGATGAGATTGCACAGCAGTAAACTTTTCACTAGTATGAGCTGATGCCCAGAGAAAATGAGAATAAGTATCAATAGTGACATGTACATGTTTGAAATGTCCAAAGGAAGGAACATGTGTAACATCCATTTGCCAAAGTGTATTTGGCTGTTCACCTTGCAGAGTCACATCAGAGGATATTGGAGAATTATGAATTGGGCCGCATGTGGGGCAAGAACGAACAATATGTTTAGCTTGTTCTACAGTAAGATCAGGAAATTTGTATTTCAAACCTTTGGCATTCACATGAGTATTGTTATGAAAATCAATAGCAGTTTGTATTGGAGCAATAACTTATCTAGTATGTCATTAGCAGTTGCTAAAGGACCAGGCAAATGAGAATGGGATCGAATGTGAGTGATAAAGAAAGGGGAAGCATGATTTCATACAAGTTGCTGCAAATTAAAAAACATTAGTGAAAGTTCATCATGAGATACAATATGAGCAGTTTCTATGTGAGACAAAACTTGACAAACATAAGCAGAATCAGAAACAATATTAAGAGAGTCTGAGACATTTTGTAAGAATTTTATTACAGCATCAAGTTCTGCTTTTTGTGCTGAGGTGTAAGGTGTTTGCCAGACCTGTTGATGGTGTGGTCCAGTAAAACCAGCCTGTCCATTACTGCTCCTGTCTGTAAAATATGTGGCAGCATGCGGAAGATGGTGGTTTTTAGTAATGGAAGGTAAGACACATGAAGTACATTTCAAAAACTGTAATAATTTAGAAGATGGAAAATGATTATCAATAATGCCAATGAAATCACTTAGAGCAATTTGCCAAGAAGAGCTCACTGTAAATAAATGAATAATTTCTTCCTTAGACATAGAACATAAAATACAGTCTAGATCTCTGCCTATAAGATGACACAAATGAGCCCTGCCTTTTCTGATCAAATGGGAAATTTTATCAACATAGGAATCTAAAATTTTTAGGGATTTGTTAGGCAAGAAAATCCATTCTAATATCCCATCTTGCCAAAAAAGTCCAATAGGAGAATATAAGGTAGGAAAAATAATTAATTGAATAGGTTTGGCAAGATCGACCCATGTTAATTGGCCTTCTTGTATTCTTTGTTCTACCAATTGTAATTCAGATTCGGCTTCAGGAGTAAGAGTCCTAGGACTCGAAAGGTCTGAATCTCCATTCAAGGTGTCAAAAAGATGTGAAAGGGCATAAGTAGGAATTCCTAACAAGGGGCAAATCCAATTAATATCCCCCAAAAATTTTTTGCAGTCATTAAGGGTAGCAGTTTATCTCGACAAATTTGCACTTTCTGAGGAGCCACTGTATTAGAAGTTACTCGAAAACCCAAATAGGTAAAAGGAGTTTCTCTCTGAATTTTTTCTTCCGCTACTTGTAACCCAAAATGTGAAAAAATTTGTAAGCTAAACTGAAACAAGTTTTGCAATATATTTATGCTGGGATGAGCAAATAAAATATCATCCATATAACGAATTATTAAAGCATTTGGATATCTTTCATGAATCTTTTGTAAAGGTTGATTTATAAATAATTGACATAAAGTTGGGCTATTTAACATACCTTGTGGTAACACATGCCATTGAAATCTTTGTCTAGGACTTTGATTATTAAGAGCAGGAATTGAAAAGGCAAATTTTTCTCTATCTTTAGGATGTAAAGGAGAAGTAAAAAAACAATCTTTTAAATCAATAATAATCAAAAACCAATCCTGAGGTATCATAGAGGGCTGTGGTAGGCCAGGTTGAAGGGCTCCCATAGGCTGAATTACTTTATTTATTTCTCTAAGATCTGTTATCATTCACCATTTCCCTGATTTCTTTTTTATAATGAATACCGGTGAATTCCAGGGGCTAGTGGAGGGTTCTATATAACCAGCTTTTAATTGTTCTTGAACTAAAGATTGAAGGGCTTCTAGTTTTTCTTGAGAAAGGGGTCATTGATCTACCCATATGGGTGTTTGATTTAACCAATTAAGAGGCAAAGTGAAGCCCTTTTTACCAATGGCCCCTATTATAAATTTGATTGATCTGGGTCAGTATAACCCAGGCCTTGACGATCACCAGGTTTGCGGGTTCGACCAAATTGCATTTGATTTATCATATTTTTAACAGGGTCAGAGAGTAGGGATATTTATATATGCTCCCCATTAATTTAAAAGGTCTCTGCCCCATAAATTTAATCCCACATCAGCAACAAAAGTTGCAAGGTGGCCTTTTGTCCTTCAGGACCTAAAATATCAAAAATTTTTGTACTTTGATAAACATCAGTCATAGTTCCAATGCCTGTGAAAACCGTAGGGACCTTTTGTAATGTTCAAGCTTGAGGCCAATGACATTTAGCTATAATGGTGACATCGGCTCCAGTATCCACTAATCCTAAAAAACTTTCTCATTAATAGTAATAGTTACTTCAGGTCTTTCATCTCCCACAAACGTTTGCCAAAAGACCCTATGGCCTGTTGACCCAAAGCCACCAGTTCTCTTGAAAGGAAGTGCAGAAGATTTGTTATAAGGAAGAAAAAGCAATTGAGCAAAACGGTCACCATTAACTATTTTTACTTGCCCCAGGGACTGCACCATAACTTTAATTTCTCCCTGATAATCCTCATCAACAAGTCCCATTTGAACCAAGAGGCCTTTTTGAGTTAAACTACTTCTCCCAACTATCATCCCTACTGAATTTTTTGGAATTGGGTCTTTAATTCCTGTAGATATTGTTTGGATGACCATGGATTGTGTTATTAATTTGGTTTCAGCACTTGGTAAATCTACAGCAGCCCTTCCCTTCATTGCTGCTTTTAAATTGGTAATGGGAGTGAGTGATTCATCCTGTTGCTGACAGGATATTTCAGTGAGAGGCTCATATTGTCTGTCTGTGGGCCCTGAGCTAGGCCCACATAAATGTTTCCCAAACGGTTGATTGACTTTCCGTTGTCATAAAATTGGGATTTACATTCCCTAGCCCAATGGAACCCTTTCTGACAAATTGGGCATATTCTTGATGGACATGGATATGACTCATTTCTCTGTTGAGGTCTGGTAGCAGGGAGCATTCTTCACTGTTTCTGAAAATGTCCTGTCCTCCCACATCGATGACACACTCCTTTTTTTGTCTGACCCTTGCTCAAGTGTGCTTGAGCCATGGCAGTGGCCAGAATGGCCATTTGCTGAGTAGAAGACCCAATATCCTGGCAAGCTTTAACATAATCAGGTATTGACCCACGAGCTGCTTTTATAGGTCTTATAGCTTTTTTGCATTCATTATTGGCATTATCAAAAGTGAGGGTTAAAAGAATAAAATCTCGAGCTTCAGGAATTTGCACAGTTTTTAAAACAACATCAGAGAGCCTAGCAATAAATTCCACATACGGCTCATTAACCCCTTGAATTATTTTTGAAAATGACTGTGTAGGTTGGCCAGGAGGTGCAATTTTCATCCATGCAGCTAAAAAAGCCATCCTAATCTGAACAATAGCTACATCATTATATTGTAACTGCTGGTGTATACCCATCCAATCACCAGTACCCAAAAGCTGATCAAGAGTTATTGGAACAGGAGGGTTTTGAGCTGCATTGCGCCTGGCCATTTGTGTAGCTTCATCTGTCCACCATCTTTTAAATTGTAAAAATTCAGCAGAATTTAAAACTGTACGAGCTAGCATTTCCCAGTCCCATGGGATTAGTCTATCTGTTTGAGCCAATCTTTGATAAGACCAAGAGTATAAGGAGAATTAACCCCATATTGGGCACAGGCCTGTTTAATTCTTTCAGCAGTTTAAAAGGGAGTGGTTCAAGATGGAATTCAAACCTCGCTGAGGATTAGTTTGATCAGGGGGTAGTTGGGTTATAGTAACAGGAAACTGTGCAAACATCTGAAGGGCTTCAGAATCACCAGTACTTCGGCCCTGTGCAATGCATCTCATGAGAGGCGACGAAGCATGGGTGTTAGGAACTGTTATATGATTAGTACACGGATTATTATCAAAACCATCAGAAAATATAGTAAAAGGGTTAGTGGGAGGCAGAAGAGTAGAAGGAGGAGTAGGTTTCCAGGAATCTTTAGTAGAATTTTTCTTAGATATATCTGAGTCCACAGGATTAGTTCCCTGTTCCTTAGGTAGGGTAGGATACAAAGGTTGGACAGAAAAAGTGGCTGGCTGATTTAAAAAACTAGTGCTAGTTCCTTTAGTATGGCAGAAAACAGAGTCCTCCTAATCAGAAGTGCAACCTTCTGGAACTTCGGAACTCCCTTCCTTTAAAACAGGCTGTTGAGTGTTATTATCAATACCTTTTGTATAAATAACATTTTCATCATCCTCTTTTTCAGATTGAAGAGGATCTAAAGCAGTGGCTATTTGATGACAGAAAGCCCATATTTGAAGAGGAACTGTTTCCCCTTTTAGATAAGCTCGCCACAATGATTTCATTACTAGTTTTCATTGTTTCAAATTTAATACATTCTGCCCTTGTGGCTGAAACCAGTAACAATGTTTCTGTACAAGAGAAAAGAGTTCTAGTAACTCATGGGTCGTCACAGATACCCCTGTATTCTTTAACAGGGTCTTTAAAACCTCAGAATATTCCTCAAATTGAGTCGACTGATTTCCCATTACCCTGACGATCAAGATTATTTGACTCACCACATAAGATTCAAAGACCGTCCGACCCAGCAACAAGTCCTTAGTTCCACAGCACTGATCCAGAGAAAAAGATGATGAGAAGAGAATAGTCATGTCCCACGCTGGGCGCCATCTGTTGTAAATCAACGTGGAGGTAGATGGTGGCGGGAACGATCCAAAGAAAGATTGGGATCAGGGGACCTCACTCCATGAGGAATGCAGGCAAGTTTATTTAGGCTGAAGCTGCTTTTTATACTACAAAGCTGATAACAAAAATAGGGCATCCTTCATAAATACAAGTTTGATTTTTTTCTGTTAAAACTACCCTGAGATTTTGAGGTTGCATGCATACTGAACCATGTCCAATACAAAGAGGGCTGTCTATAAAAGGTAAAGTTAAATTTTCTATAAATTTTCCTTCTTCTTTTTGCTTTAAGGGTACCCATTAAGTCTATAGATCCCCAAAAATGGTGAGATTGATGAAGATAAATGGGGTAAGACTCATCAGCCCAGGTTAACAGTTCTAAAATAGGTGGGTTGGTAATGTATGCCCAATAACTATAATTATGATATGGTATCTTACCTTGACCTAATACTTTACCTATTATTAATCCAATGTGAAACCACCATGTCCATAGTCTAAGTTTTGGCAGCATCTTCAACTCTAGGCTTGATTTTTCTGGAGGGGATCCACTGCTGTTCTCCTGTTTCTGTAATGATAAAAGCAAAACCTTGGCTCCCAATTTTCACCTCTCCTTTCTCCCATTTATTGGTTGTTTAATTTTTCCAATAAATTGGTTGTCTGCATTTTACATTTGCACTCATTTTATTAAAATCCCATTGTCTTTCTGGTGCTGTGGTATTAGAAATTTGTTGTTTATTAAGAAAATTTAAGGTAACCAATGCTTTAGATAGTTTGTCTTTAGCAGATTCTCTTCCATCTGCCACTTTTTGTTTTTGCAACATTAATTTTAATAAGTGATTGCTGTTTTCTACTATTGATTTTCCTTGGGAGTTATATGGAATTCCTGTAACATGTTTAATGTTCCAGTCACTGCAAAATTTTTTGAAAGATTGACTAAGATAGGCAGGCCCATTATCAGTTTTTATCTGTGTGGGAAAGCCCATTACAGCAAAACAATGTAATAACTGAGAACATACATGTGAGGCTTTTTCACCAGTGTGAGCAGTTGCCCAAATAAAATTAGAAAATATGTCCACTGTCACAAGTACATTTTGAAGGTGGCCAAAAGAGGGAACATGAGTAACACCCATTTGCCAAATTTCATTAGGATGTTCTCGATGGGTTTTACTCCTGGAGAGAAACTGGGGGCATTTATGGACCCATTAGTAGGACATTGTCTAACAATCTTTTTACTTTCTTTTACTGTTATGTGGGGATATTTATGATGTAAACCAGAAGCATTAGTATGTGTAGGTTTATGATAATCAGCAGCAGTTTTGGTATGAGCAATAAGCTTCTCTACCAAATCATTTTATGAAGCCATAGGGCCAGGAAGTTGAGAATGTGAACGATTATGAGTAATGTAAATTGGATTAGATTGTTCATGAACAGTCTTTTAATTGTAGGTAAAGAACTTCTAATTCAGAAATTGGAGTTATTTGAGCTGTTTTTATATAACAAACAACATGACAGACATAAGCAGAATCAGACACAATATTTAAAGGCTCAGAAACATCAGTTAGCAATTGAAAAACAGCCCTTAATCCACCTTTTGGGCAGAAGAATAAGATATTTTAGAAGATTTTGTAATTGGGCCTAAAGAGCCTGCATTTCCGTTACTGTTGCCATCAGTGTAAATAAGTAAGTGCAGCAGAGATTGGTTGTTGTTTGACAACCTTAGGAAGAATCCATAAAGTACGTTTTAAAAACTGTAAAAAATTTGAATTTGGGAAACGATTATCAATTGTTCCAGAAAATTTGCTAAGGCCACTTGCCAAGAGTTAATGACCTGCCAGAGCTGAGAAAGCTCCTGCTTTGTAAGGCCAGTATGATTTTATCAGGATCTGTAGCCATTAAGTTGTCTCAGGAGAATTCAGCCTTTTGATATTATTGCTGTAATTTTTTCAGGATAAGTATGAAGTTTTTATGTATCTTTATTGGGTAAGAATGTCCATTCTATTATGCGTTCCTCTTGCCAAAGTATCCCAGTAGGGGAATGGCAAGATGGAAATATTAAAAGTGAAACTGGAAAATCTATATTTATCTTTGTTAGTTGGCTATTTTGTGCTATTTTTTCCAACCATTTTAGCTCCCTTTTTGTTTCTGGGTTTAAAATGCAAGGGCTATTTAAGTCAGAGTTTCCTGTAAGTGTATTGAAAAGATTAGTTAAAGCATAAGTTGGAATTCCAAAAGTAGGCCATACCCAATTGATATCACACAGAAATATTTGAAAATCACTTAAAGTATGTAAATGATCAGTTTGAAACTGGACTTTTTGTGGAGTTATAATATTTCCATTAATAGTATGGCCCAAATATTGAAAAGGGCCTGATTTTTGAAATTTTTGTTCTGCTATTTGTAACCCCTGTTGAGGAAGAATTTCTTTAGCCAGCTGAAATTGTTGTTTCAGCTCAGAAGTTTCCTCTGTGGAAAAAAGAATATCATCCATATAATCAATAATCATGGCATTGAAATTTTTTTTTTGTAAAATTTGTAATGGAATGTGAACAAAGGATTGACATAATGTAGAACTGTTCATCATTCCCTGAGCTAGAACTTTCCAATGATACCATTCAGTAGGAGCTGAGTGATTAATAGAAGGAAAAATAAATACAAATTTTTCTCTATCATTTGGATTGAGAGGAATAGTAAATAAACAATCTTTCAGATCAATAATGACAATATGCTAATTTAGTGGAATCTTAGTTGGGGATGGCAAACCAGGCTGTAAAGATCCCATAGGTTGAATAGCTTTGTTAATTTCACATAAATCAGTCAACATGCACCATTTGCCAGATTTCTTTTTAATTACAAAAACTGGAGAATTCCATTGACTACTAGAGGGTTCAATATGCACTGCCATGAACTGCTCATGTACTAATCCTTTCATGGCTTCTATCTTTTCTTTTGGAAGGTCATCAACTGTCATAAAAAAATGGATGAGCAGATACCTTAGGAGGCTCAGGCATGGGTTCAAAAGACAATAAATCATCTTTTGGAGCAGACAGCATAACAACTGCTGGAAAAGTTCCATAAGCTCCCTTTTTCTTTTCTTCCCTTTTATTAGACATGAGTTTATTTGTTTTTGGCTTTTCATGACTTTTTTCATATATATTTTCATTAAAATCAACATCATTTCACTCTGCTATCAGTCCAGCGATAGCAGTATCCTGTTTTTTATCTTCATTTTCAGCTGATTGTAATGGTTCAAGAGCAACAGAAATAAGGCTACACAAAGACCATACATGTATGGGAATTATCTCTCCCTTTTCATAAGCTCTTTTTAAAGCTTTCATGACTAACTTCCATTGTTTCAGATTTAAAATATTCCACCCTTGTGGCTGAAACCAATAACAATGTTTCTGTAGAAGAGAAAAAACCCAAGGATTTAATAGTTACACCTGGGCTTTTTAATAAATTTAACACCCTAGAGTACTCTAAAATTTGACTGCTGATTTCCCATTTCCCTGATGATCCAAAGGATGTAACTTACCCTTTTTGAAAACCACTCGTAAGGAGCTCCTTGGTCCTCTGCGCACTGACCAAAAGAAAAGTTGCATTTTCAGGTCCCTGTTCAGGTGCCAAATGTTGATGTTCAGGAACAAGGTCCATGAAAATGTTGCCGTGGATGAGAAAGAAACAAGAGATAGCCTGGGTGAGGGGACCCTCCATCCAAGAGGATAATTATCCCACTGCATAAAATGTCGTGTATTTATTTAGCTTTAGAACAAAGAAAATACATGTGTACATGTGCAAAGGTAACAGATACGTGACAGGTTACACATTAGTAACATCAGCAAATCTTTAGGGTTAATGGTTCAGTTCTCCTTACATTCCTGCATGTAACAGACCTTGTTAATTATTATCTGACATATGCCAGATACACTTCTTGAAGCACAGAATGCTTCTACACCAGGCTCTTACCAGATCTTATATTAGTGTCTTGAGATTATAGAGGCCTGTCGCATACATACCAAGGCAGCCTGCTTTCTGTCATGAGTCATGGCCTTTAATTGAACTCCTTCACATCCCTTTCAGGGTGATATCTTGGAACTTATTTCATCTTTCATTGATCCCTCACATAGTGGACGTTATTGCCCTTTAATTGGGGTAAATTTTGAAGACTTTTTAGTTTGGCAGTCATGCCCTGCTTTAGGAAACTCATAGTACTGCTCATACTAAAGGAAATCCTAGGAAATTCAGGCTTTGAGGTTTCTAATATTAAAAAAAACAACAATAATACAATGCCAAAAAAACATTACAAGTTTATATTTTAACTATTTACATTGAACAAATTATGCTTCTAAATAATGCAATGCAATGCAATTATACTTTTGACAGTATAACTATGGAAGTCAGGAATATATGCAAACTATAATTAGCCTTCTATACTCAACCAGTGGTGTACTACAGTAATTAGAAATTTCAAGTTTAGTTTTGAACATCTTTCAGTCTTATAAATGTATTTTTCTTTCCCTACAATAAACTTTATTCATAGAGAAGTTTTTGATTGCATAAAAGTTACATCAAAATATGTGGTATTCTCATATACCCTCTTCAGTCCCCCTCCCACATTTTCCCCTTTTAATATAGCATCTTACATTATTGTGGTACATTTATTACAATTGATGAACAAATATTGAAGCATTGCCAATATCCAAGGTCTATAGTTTACGTTATAGTTTATATTTTTCACTGTATAAGAATGTTTTATAGGAGTTGAAATAATGTATAATGATTTGTATCCTCATTGCAATATCATGCAGGAAAATTGCACCTATTCTTCCTCCCTCCTTCACAACCTCTATTAACCACTGTTTTTATAACATTGTTAAAATTTCTTCCGTTACTACAATAATAAGTCTACTTTGGTTCATGGTTGCATCCCCCAATTATGTTTGTTTATTTCTCTATATTAAGAATTTTGGGATGGTGATGCCTGTTCTGCTTCAGATTGAGAGGGGGCATAAATCTTATGGGACAGATGGAAAGAAGAGTTTTACTTGAAGTTGTAGATAGTCTTTGTTTTCTGAGATGGAGTTTGTCTATCATCATCATTTTATTAGTTGTTCTGGGCAGGTCCAATGAACTGTAGGGCAGGTGTTGTCCACAACTTTGCTGAGATTCAGGGTTCAACCAGCATATGAACAGATCAAAGATTTAAATCTCTGGGACATATATTCAATGGGTATAGTGCTGTTTGTAGGTTCAAATAAAAGTAGTGGAAGAATCATGTATAGGGAAATAGGTTATCACATATTCAAACATAAGCCCACAGATAGGGTGCTGATTTCATGGGGTTGTATGCCTTGCCTATAGTTTCCAGATACCTCTAGAACCCTCAGGAGCACTCCATTTGGGTTTTGCTTACTGTGGCAGTTAGTAAGATCTGCCTGAGATATGCATAGGCATAACCTCTGAAACACCCTCCCAACTCACTTTGAAATTTTGAAGCTATCACAAATCTTTTATATTTAATTTTTCCCCCTTTTTGTCAAGTATTTCTCCAAATGCATCATTGGTTGGTGCTTACTATTAATCCCTTGGTGCCGGGGAGGTTGATCTGCAGGAGCCATGTCCCACACCAGGAGGGAAGGTAGTGAGTTTATTTGCTGAGTTTGGCTTAAAGAGAGGTCACATTTGAGTAACAAGGTTTTCAGAAGGTAACTCATAAGCATTAGTTATTATTAGGCTAAGATTCAATTTTACAAGAATAAGGTTTGTAAGTACAAGCATTAATATCATAGGCTTGGAATATTGATCTGTTTTCCTTTTATTACGCACTGCCTATATATTCTAGAGATTCTTGCCACTCTATTTGAGAATGAAGCAGGATTCCCCAGGATGGGAGTTTACTATTTTGTTGGGTATTGTTCATGTTTCTACCCACTGAGATAATACCCTATGACAATATGAACACATTAATATTCTATAGAGGCATGCTTGAGGTTTACTCTTCCCCACACATTCCCTCATAACTGACAACATGCACCAGTGACCCTCCCCTGCCATAGTTACCAAAAGAACACTCTCAAAATCATATTCTCAATCACAGTCCTCATCCTCCCCAGAGTTCAGCTGTTCCTTCCTGCAGCTCACCCCCCACCTCCATGTATTGCACAACCCATCCTCTCAAACCTTATTTACACTCACACTCTAACACCATTAACACCACTCACAACAATGCACCCTCATTAACCCCATTCACTGCCAATCCACCACCATGATACGTTCTGGCCAGATAGAGCACCAGCTCACCTCTCTCTACAGCCTTTTTATCTCCTGGTGACCTAACTTCCAGACTCTACTTTTTTGTGTCTGCTCAATATCCTTAGTTCATATCAGTGGGATCATGCAACATTTGTCCTTTAGTGACTGGCTTACTTCATTCCACATAAGTTCTTTAAGATTAATCCATTTGTCACAAATGTCAATACTTCATTCCTTCTTTTAGCTGAGTAATATTCCATAGTGTGCACATACCATGTTTTGTTTATCTATTCATCAATTGATGGACACTTGGGTCCTTGTAACTTTGCACAATTGTGAATCATGCCACAATTAATGTTGGTATGTATATATCTGTTCATGTCCCTGCTTTTAATTCTTCTGGGTATATTCCTGGTAGTGGGATTACTGGATTATATGACAATTCTATAATTAGCTTCCTGAGGAACTGCCAAACTCTCCTCCACATTGACTGTACCATTCTACATTTTCACCAGCAGTGGATGAGTGTTACAATTTCTCCACATCCTCTCCAACACTGGTGGTTTTCTATTTTTTGTGTTGTTATGTTTTGTTTTAGTAACAGCCAGTTTAGTAGGTGTAACATTGTATCACATCATAGTTTTGATTTGCATTTACTTAATATCTAGTGATGTTGAGCATTTGTTAAAGTGTTTTTTAGCCATTTGAATCTCCTATTTTGAAAAGTGCCTATTCAACTCTCTTGCCCATATTTAAAATGGGTTCTTTGTCTTTTTATAATTGATATGTAACATTTCTTTATATTCACTGGATGTTAGACCCTTTTCAAATAAGTGGTTCGCAAATATTTTCTCCCATTGAGCAGTCTGTCTTTTTTCACATTATTGACTAACTCTTTTGAAGCACAAAAGTGTTTTTCTTTTTTTTTTTTTAATTTTTAGAAGGTTGCCTTTATTTTATTTTTTACTGCTTGTGCTTTGGGTGTAAAGTTAATGAAACAATTTCTTACTACAAGATCTCATAGATGCTTCCCTATATTATCTTCTAGGAGCTTTATGGTCTTGGTTCTTAATTTTAAATGTTGGTCCATCTTGAGGTAATTTTGTATAAGGTGTGTGTTGGTGAAACTCTTTCCTTCTCTGGATATGGATATCTAGTTCTCCTAGCACCATTTGTTTTGTTGAGGAGACTATTCTGAAACAGTTGAGTAGGTTTGTTGGCCATATAGGCATGGGTCCATATCTGAACTCTCAATTTGGTTCCATTGGACAGTATGTCTATCATTGTGCAAATACCATGCATTTTCATCACTGTAGCTTTTTAGTATGCATTAAAGTCAGGTAGCATGATTCCTCCAATTTTGTTTTTCTTTTTCAAGATGTTTTTGGCTTTACTGGGCCCCTTACCTTTCCAAATAAATTTGATAATTGGCTTTTCGAGTTTTGTAAAAAATACTGTTGGAACTTTTGTTGGGATTGTGTTAGATGTGTAAATCAATATGTGTAGAATAGACATCTTAATGATATTTAGTCTTCTAATCCATGAACATGGAATGGTTTTCCATTTATTTACATCTTCTTTGATTTCTTTTACCAATACTGTGTACTTAAATTACATTCTAATTATGAACCTCAGATCTCTGTGTACATCAGATTATGTTCTTTATTTGATCTCAAGCATTTTATAGCCAGTTGGTAAGGTGGTATACAATAGTAAAAAGAACCAAAATTATACAAACCAAAATTTTACAAACCTGATTGACTAAGCTATAATCTTTATTGAATCATTTAACATCATGTGGCTTCTGTTTTCTCACTTGTGTAATGAGAAAGTTTTTATTTCACTGTCATTTGTAAAACTCTGAGTTATTTCTACCATGATATAAAATCACTTGACAGCCTAAAGTAGCTGTATAATTCTCTTAAAGAAATAGAGATAAAACAAAATAAAGCAATAAAAAAAAGCTGCTGCAGACAAAGGAAGATGTGTTTAATTTGAAAAGTGGGGAAAAGAATTCTCAAGTAATTTCTCCTTCTTCAAACTGGAAGGGTTTGAGGAATCTCCAGATTTGACTTTTCCTTGTTCTTGGTCTTTCAATCACTTGTCTGTTGATAAAAAAAAAAAGAAAAAAAAAACAACAACCAGAACTTCATGTATTCTTCCAAACCTTCAAGTTTCATGCTAGCTTATTTAGTAGTTCTCCCAGTTTGGATGAATTAAATATTTTAAGAAGATGTCATCACTGAATGTTAATTTAAATGAGTCTAGGAGAATTCAGAGGGGTCACTGGAATAGTTTGTTCCACAAATGTGAAATAGTTTTGATTTAAGGAGCTTTCATTATGCTTCCTCAAATCAAGTCATAGATGTAAATGAATGCTCTAATTATATGTTAGGCTATGGTTACACACTATCTTTTAATCATTAGGAACTTCATCCACCTGAAGCCTCATCACCTCAACATCCCTGCCAATTTAGTGCCTTACATTTGTAACTGAACTCTGTACCCACAGGTACCACTGTAGCAACACCATGTCTTGATCTTCCAGTTTTGGGAGAAACTGCCTGACTGCATGTCCTTGGGTGATATTAGAGTGGATGGAGTAATAACTACAGGTGTGTCTTCTCTTCTGCAATGCAAAATAATAATCGCCATAATGATACAATTCAAATTTAGAGTTCAAGCACATCCCTCTGTTTTTATATGCTGAATCCCCTTTGGCTTTACCTTCTGAAATAATAATAATAATAAAAAATACTATTCCCCACTGAGCAAGCCCTTCATTTTAAGGGAGCACAAATCATAGCAAATATAGACAACTGTGAATTTTGTTCCTGAATTTCACCGAGCAGAAACTGGGCATTTATGGACTGGCTTGAGTTGTGACAGCATTCTCCATACCACGCAGTCTTAGAGGAGAGAAAAAGAGTGTTGCTTTCTCCTTGAATTACGCCCATCCCAAGGAACAGAGAGTGTCTGCAACTGCAAGCGAGATAGTCCCATTCATCTACCCCATGGAATCTAAGCCCCCTCTCAATTAGAAACAAAGTTGGCATCATCATACCAAAATCCTCAGATTAGGGAATGAATAATGGACTAAAGTAGACTTATTATTATTCTACTATAGACCTATTATTATTATTCTAGAAATGGAAGAACTCCTATCATTGATATAAAGGCAGTGGCCACCAGAGATTCTGAGGGGAGGGAGAATGAAAAACATGGGGACATTTTCAAGACATTGGAATTGTACTGCATGACACTGCAATGACAGACACAAGCCATTTTATATTTTGTCATACCAACAAAAGAAACAGAGTGTATATTATAATGTAAACTGTAATCCATGAAGTAGCAATGCTTCAATCCATGAAGTAGCAATGCTTCAATATGTGTTCATCAATTGTAACAAATGTATTACATTAAAGAGAGATGTTGTTGATGTGGTTAAGTGTGGGAGGGGAAGGGAGTGGGGCATATGGGAATCCCCTATATTTTTGATGTACCATTTATGTAATTTAAAGCTTCTTTAAAAATAAAAAAAGAATTTAAAAATGGATCCAACTCAAAGGATTCTTTCCTCCCTTTTCTGAGAGTCTCAAACATAAACACACTTCACTTTCCTTTGAAATGATAAAGATTTTAATTGGTATTTTCTTCTTCACATTCATAATATTCTATCTCATTGTCCTGAATGGATATACTTTATTATCTTATTAGCATCCTCTTAATAATTTTGCTCTCTCTTTACTTCTGAGAACAGTGTAGACTCATTTAAATTATAATATTATACATGCTCAAAGTACAGCAATTTTATGGGAGTTCCTTTTTCCATTGAACTTCTATAAGAATTAGAAGATATAGATTTTGAAGAAAATAACATTACCAGTATTTTCCAGGGCTTCAGTTTTGCTTTGTTTGTTGATCTCTTCCTGAGATAATTTGAAAGCAGCTAACCAAAATAAAGTAGGAATGATGCCTTCAGAATTGCTTTGGGAATAGTTAGTCCTAACAAACTCAAGTTTTGGAAGGAGTCAGCCTTTTTTGGTCTGGCTTTGTCTGTCAGTTACTGACATCTTTTACCATTTCACAGCATCCTTAACAATAAATGGACTTTTCTCTACTTCTTAGAAGGTCTATTCAAAGAGAGTGATGCAAAATGATGACCTCAAGAAACCATTTCCTCAAAGTCTCAGTCCATACCCAGAAATATATTAAAGACTTAACAATGTACTTTAATCTTCTTTTGTCTTTTCACTTGTTTAAAAAAACAAAATAAAAATTTAAGTCTTTTTGAGAAATTTAAAACCCAATGAATTTTCACATTAAAGATTTTAAATCTAATTCCAAAAATTTCATCAAACATGTGATTTATGTGATTATATTATGATATATATCTTTTAAATCAAATTAATGCATGTTGTGTGTGGTTATGGGGGCGTGTTTACATAAGAATTCCCTATACTATTGGTGAAATTTTTCTGTAAATGTAAATCTAAAATGCCTTTAAAAATATAGTTTAATTAAAAAAAAAGAAAGGCCTAAAGTGGTTAGAAAATCAAGCTACAGTCCTTGCTGCTGCAGCTGGTCTTAGGGCCATAACTGATAGTCATCAACTTACTCATCCCACCACCTGGGTTAGGTATTCCCCACACTCAGGTGTTAGCCCTCATCTTCACCCAAAAGGGGCCTGAGCCCTTTATTGCTTTACCATTGTCAGTGGATCCCACTGAAAACTAGCAGCCTTCTCAGTCACTGATTGAGAATAGCACTCCTATGTACAGTATCTGTTGCTTTCAAAATGCAAAGACCCATCAAGTACTGTTTCCATTTTCCAGTGGTAGGAGGTATCAGGCAATAACTACTCTTTTTCTTAAAATTTTTAATGGAATGTCTCACTGCCCTAGACCACAGAACTTCAAAGAACTCTGCTCATGTGGCAGTCCCTGAAAAATCTTTATGATCTTTATCATCAAATTTCTGGCATTGGTGTAATTTAGTCATGTATAAATTACCTATCACTAGCAAACAAATACAGCAAACAAAAGAAACCAAAAATTAGGGGCTTAAAAGCCACAAAATTTATTCCAAAATTAAGTCATTTAAAATGGCAACACCAAAACTTGGCTTAAAAAAACAACAACAATTTTCTCATGATTCTGCAATTTAGGTTGGATTCAGATGGGTAGTTCTTATGCAGGTCTCATCTGGAAACACACTGACAGTACAAATGGGGTAGATGGTCCCAGATGTCTTCATTCATAAATGTGACAGTTGACTCAAGTACATCAGTTCTCTTTCAATGGGCCTTAATCAGCAGTCCATTTTGCATGATGTTATCAATATTGTGAACAGTTCTAATATTTTGCATAATATTTATATGATTAAACCTCCTGGTATGCTATTATGAAAAATAATGACAGGAGATAACATAGTCTTGGGGGAAAATCCTACTGAATTTTGCCATGTTACAGTGAATTTCTTTTGCTTAGCCCTTTCATGGGGTTGGAGAATAAGTCATTCACATGATCAGAGCTATATACCAAGTGCTAGAAGTTCTAATAGTCTAATCAAGTTAATATTCCTGGCACTGCAGTTTCTATTGTTGTACCATCCATGTGATATTATAGTACTCCATAATCATACGATGTAATTCACTTATTTGTTGCATGGGCCAGACCAATTAATTCAATGATGATATAATAGGGCACTTGGATTTTCAATTCTATGATTGCTATTATCTCTGAGTTCCTTATAAAATGTGATTTCTCTTCTGATTTTCTATCTTATCTATGATGTAAGGGTTATTATTTTTGAAGAATAAATAGGAGGATTCTTCCAGATATACTAATATACTAAGTATATCTGTTCTAATTAAGCATTTGAATAATGGAGAAATAATTAAAGAATAGATTCACAGACATATAAGGCCTATTCTGAAGCAGTCTCAAGCCAAAACTCAATTCATAATGTGGTCTTCATAAGCCTCCAATTTAACTGGAGGATTGTGATAGTATTTTAGTTCCCCTTATATTAGTAACAAGTCAGAAGTTATATTCAACAATTTTAAAAATGTATGAATAGTCCCCTTCTCCTGGTATACAGTTCTTCTGGTAAACTATCCCTTTCTCATTCTTTCTTTCTCCCAGGAAGGTCACATATCTTTATGTAATTTGCTATAACCCAGTATCCTGTTCAAGCTCCAGAGAGTTGGTTTTATATATCCTTACTTGAATCCCAAGTCCCTATTCAATATTCTCCCTTCTCCACAATTAATTTCTGCCCATCACCTAAGTCTAACACTCTCAAGATCCATCTGTAAAAAGTGTTCTCCCAATTCACACAGGTCATATTAGTGGAGTCCAGCAAAAACTGAAGTGTAGGCTATTTCCTCTCAAATTAAGAGCTTTACTTGTGAGAAGCTGGGATTTGACAATATTTATTTATCTGGAGGTAATGAGAATGGTGTCATTTTATTTGGGGAAGCACAAACATCAATCTTGTGAGGCTTCTGTTTCAAGTGAAGTTATTACATGCTCTCCTGTCAAGGAGATCTTATTTTTTTGTAGCTAGGGTAAAGGGCTGACTCTTTTAGTTCAAAGTTTCATAGCTTTTGGAAGTTCCAGATCTCAGACTCTCTCCTCACACAAATATCTCCATTTCATTGCAAGCATACATCATTCAAAAGAATGATGAGGCTCTAAATTATAGATTGCACATGCTTTACTAAGAGCCTTCTTCCTGCAGTTAGCTTGGAAATTAAAAATTAATACCATAGACCCAAAAGGAGAAAAATGTATAACATATGTGAAGGACAGAAATTTAGAACTCTTTAGTTGGAGCTGAACCTGTCAGGATCCCCTGACTGCAGTGCTTGGCCACCACCCTCTACCCCAAAAGTAAGCGCTTGGAACCTGTGCTGTGCTCTACAGACACCTGGAACATGACCTTCTCTAGCACCATGGACCTCTGGCCCTAACTGGGCAGCATTATTCTCAACACTTGCCTGCAATTGGTTGACATGTGTATTTTATCCACATTATTTCTGTTATGAATAATGCTGTTATAATCTTTTATATACAACTTTTTTCATGGACATATGTTTTCATTTTTCTTGGGCATATATCTAATAGTGGAATTACTGGATTAAATTATAACTATATGTTTTCCTTTTGAGAAACTACAAAACTTTTCTAGAGTGACTGAACCATTTAAAATTCCCACCAGCAATGTATGAGCATTCTAATTTCTCCACATCTTCACCAATACTTGTTATTGTCTATATATATTGTAAAATTATTATTATTATTACAGATATCGAGTATGTGTGAAGTGGTATCTCATTGTGGCATTGATTTGAAGTTCCTAATGACTAATGATATTGAGCATCTTTTTATTTGCTTTGGGCCATTTTTATATCTTTTGTAGAGAGATGTCTATACAGATGTTTCATCAGTTTTTAAATGGAATATTTGTCTTTATATTATTGACTTGCAAGAATTATTTTTCCATTTTAGAAAAAATCCCTTATGAGATAAATGAGTGGCAACTATTTTCCCCCACTCTGTGGGTTGGCTTTTCATTGTCTTGTTAGTATCATTTGCATAACAAAGTTTTAATACTGGTGAAGTCTAACTTATGTGTTCAAAGTCACTGTTAGTACTAATTTTAATAAAATATTTATATATCTTCCATTTATGGAAATGAAATTCTTGATGAGATTTGGTGTGCTGCCTTTTTTGTCATGTAGAAATAAACACTAGATTTGACCAGTATTTTTTCTTGTGACTTTGATATTTAATATGTTTTTTGTAATGCACCTTTTATTGAGATAAAATTTGCATATAATAAAATGCAGAGTTTTAAAGTGTAGGGTTTAACAAAGGGTAGCATATTATTATCAATTCAGAAAATGTCTTTATTCCCCTTTTCAAGTAAATGCTCCCAGATGTAACCACTGCTCTGAGAGTTGTAACCTATTTTAGTTTTGCATATTCTAGAATTTCATATAAATTGAATCACAGTATTTGCTCACTGATGTCTGTACTTTATGCTTCTTAGATCCATTTATGTTTTTTGATGTATCATGATTCCATCCTTTTCATTGTCAAAGTATATTCTATTATATCAAGTTTGGCAAATTCTGTCTTTTAAATACCAAATATTGTCAATTTGTACTTAATGTAATTGTTACTATTTTTTAAAATTTACCATAATTCAGTTTGCTATTTATATGTCCGCTATATTTTTTTAAATCTTACTTTCCTCCATTTCTGTCTACTTTTTTGTTAATTGAGTATTTAATTTGTGTTGTTTAGTTTTCAGTTCTTCTCCATTGGTGTTTAAGATTTATCTACTTTTATTGTTCATTGAGTGGTAATCTTATGTATTGTAATAAAATATTATTGTAATTAAGCACTAATTTACAATATAAATTACAACTATAATTTAATTAATTATAATTAAATTCATTGTACATTCAACTAAGTGTGTTTAAAATACAATTAAATTATTGCAAATTACCTTGCATTAAAATAAGCTAATTTTATTTGGGATATAATAACCTCAAAGGTAGAACTCCAGTTTCCCTTTTGTGCTACTTTTCCATGTATTTTATACTTCATTTGTTATAAAACATGTAATTTATTTGTAATTGCTTTGCTTTAATTAGTTAATTAAATATTAAGTAAATTAAGAAAAAATAAAATTATTTTTATGCATAAATATATATTCTAGTACCGTAAATCTCTTCCTGGAATTCTGAATTTCCATTTAGCAGTTTTTACCTTTGCATGACATAATTTCTTAATAATTTATTGCTTCCTTTATTTATCTGAAAATGTTATTACTTTGCCTACAGTTTTTTTTTATTTCTTTTTTTTTAAAGATACTTAGATTACATAAATGTTACACAAAAAATATAGGGATTTCCATATGCCTCACCTCCCAAACCTCCCACAACCTCCCACATAAACATCCTTCATTAGTTTAGCACATTAATTGCAATTGATAAACACATCCTGGGGCTTTGCCGATAAGCATGGACCATAGCTCACATTGTATACCAAACAGTCTCCCACAGTTCTGTATGTTATATGATGACATAAAACGGCCTATATCTGTCGTTGCAATGTCACTCAGGATAATTCTCAAGTCCCGAAAAAGCCCTTGTATTACAACTGCTTTTCCCTTTCCCTGCCCCCAGAGCATCCAGTGGCCACTGGCTATACATCAATGTTGTAATTTTTTCCATTGCTTGAATCACAATATGTCTATAGCAGAATACCAGTAAGTCCGTTCTAGTCCATAGCTCTTCCCCCCATCTTGAGGAGTAAGGTATGGTGATGTCCACTACACCTCCAATTGAGAGGGGGTTTATATCCCATGGGGAAAATGTATGGGATTACCCTGCCTGCAGCTGAAGACTCTCTACATTCCCTGGGATGACCATGGTCCATCATCATCTCCCCACCAGTTGTTCTGGGTGAGTTCAATGAGCTGTAGAGTAGGAGTTGCAGCTCCACCTGTTGGCATATAATTTTGTTTATTTTTTCTAGTGCTTTCTTATTTTCTATTTCATTTAGTTATGCTCTAATCTTTGTTATTTTTACCTCCTTTGGAGTTAGTTTGTTGTTGTTTTTCCAATTCCTCCAGGTGTGCAATTAGGTCTTCAATTTTAGCTCTTTCTTCTTTTTGATATATGCATTTATGGCTATAAATTTCCCTCTCAGTACAGCTTTGTCTGCATCCCATAGGTTTTAATATGTTGTGTTGTCATTTTCTTTCATTCCAAGGTAGTTACTGATTTCTTTTGAGATTTCCTTCTTTACACACTGTTTGTCTAAGAATGCATTGTTAACTTCCATATCTTTGCACCTTATTTGGTTCTCTGGCCCTTAGTGATTCCCAATTTCATTCCATTGTGGTCAGAGAAATTACTTTGCATAATCTCAATCTTTCTGATTTCATTGAGAGTTGTTCTGTTGCCTAGCATGTGGTCTATCTTGTAGTATGTTACATGTACAATCGAGAAGAATTTATATCCCACTGTATTTGGGTATAGCATTCTGTATATAACTATTAGGTCCAGATCCTCTAATTTATTATACAGAGTCTTTGTTTTTTTTTTTGATTCTCTGTTAAAATGTTCTTCCTAATGTTGATAATGGTGTATTAAATTCCCCCACTATAATTGTAGATGCATTTATGTCTCCACTTATTCTTTCCAATGTTGGCCTCATGTATTTTGAGGTGCCCTGATTAGGTGCATAAATGTTTATGATTGTTCTTTCTTCTTGAAAGATTACCCCTTTTACTAACATATAGTGTCCATCCTGGTCTCTTACAATAGTTTTGCATTTAAAGTCTATTTTGTCCAATATTAGTATAGCTACTCCCACCATTTTTTGATTATTATTTGCTTGTAAAATTGTTTTCCAGCCATTCACTTTCAGCCTTCTTGAATCCCTGGGTCTAAGGTGGGTTTCTTGTAGACAACATATAGATGGGTCATATTTCCTAATCCATTCTGCCAATCTGTGTCTCTTAACTGGTGAGTTTAATCCGTTAACATTCAGTGTTTTTAGTCTCAAGGAATTTCTTATATCAGCCATATTTTTGGGAGGTTTATGTATGTCAAATGTTGTTTTTATTTTTTTCTTTTTGTGTTTTAGTTGTTCTTACATTCTCCTCCAGCTCTCTCTCTCCTGGTTTTTCCTTTCAACCTGTAGAACTTCCTTTAGTATATCCTGAAGGGCAGGTTCCTTTTGGCATACTCTCTTAATTTCTGTTTATTGTTAATATTCTGAACTCTCCATCATTTATGAATGCTAGCTGTACTGTATAGAGAATTCGTGGCTGGAATTTTTTTCTTTGACTGCCTCAATTATGTCATACCACTGTCTTCTTGCCTCTATGGTTTCAGATGAGAAATCAGTACTTTATCTTATTGAGCTTCCCTTGTATGTGATGGTTCTTTCTTCTCTTGCTGCCTTGAATGTTTTCACTTTGTCTTGAGCATTGGACATTTTGACAAGTATATATCTTGGAGAAGGCCTGTTGGAATTTATACTGTTTCAGGTGCGCTGTGCTTCCTGGACATTTACATCCATCTCCCTCAGTAGGATTGGGGAGTTTTTAGCTATTATTTCCTTCAACACACCTTCTGTTCCCTTCCTCTTCTCTGCTCCTTCTGGAATGCATATAATGCATATATTTGCACATTTTGTGTTTTCGTTTAAATCCTTAAGTCCCTGCTTTATTTTTTCTGTCTTTTTATCTATCTGTTCTACTATCTGTTTGATTTCAGATGTACTGTCTTCCACATCACTAATTGTTCTTCTGTCTGTTCAAATCTGCTCTTATGTGATTCCAGTGTCTTTATGATTCCTTAGATTGTGCAATTCATCACCATCATATCCATTACCTTTTTATGTATTTTTACAATTTTTTTCAGTATGTTCTCCCAGTGTCTTCTTTTTTTTTTCTTTCCTTTAAAGATTTATTTATTTATTTATTCATCCCCCTCCCCTTGCTGCCTGTGTTTTACTGTGTCCATTCACTGCATGTTTCTTCCGTGTCTGCCTATCTCCCCCTTGCTGTGAGGTCCCGCTGCATCAGCCCACCGCACCGCGCGGGCCGACCTGCTCTCACAAGGAGGCCCCAGGAAGTGAACCCGGGGCCTCCCGCATGGTAAATGGGGGCTCTATCGATTGAGCCACACCTGCTTCCTGCTGTGAGGTCTTGCTGCAT